>JAGDQP010004694.1:0-83245 GCA_022664845.1 Lepisma saccharinum | reverse complement strand
AACTGGTCTAAGCGAGACAACAGAGTGGTCTTTGTTTCACGAGTAGAGTTATTCTTTTTAATTTTGTTGTAATTTATTTCTGTAAATAGATCACGTTGTGTACTCACATGTTTGGTAAGATGAATCTGGTTTAAGTTGGTACATGGAAAGTACCATGGTTTTGTATCATGTGACAGAGACCCCAAAGTAGGAAGTTACAATTATTAAATACGAGTGTAACGAGTATTCGAGACGCATTTCGACGTCGATCACTGTGAGTTAAAGATCTTATTGTAAGGGGGGAGGGGGTCTCTGAGCTATTCTAATATCTGAGCTATTCTAATATCTGAGCTATTCTAATATCTGAGCACTGAACTATTATAATATCTGAACTATGTAACTGTTTGAATTACCGAACATTTGTGCACTTAGCATATTCACGCTACTGTTCATTTTTCAATATCCAAGTGCTATAGTAAAATTCTGTATTAACTACGTTTTGAACTAATCTCTTCAACATTCAAAGTTGTATCTCGTCATCAGTTTTGTGTTTGCAATAGGACGACGAGACTAGCAAAGATTATTCTGTGTTCCTTGGAAGTTGTAATTAACACGCTACATTGTATCAGGTGGGACGACGGCTAATTATTAATAAACCTATCTTAAAGAAACTTTTATAGAGTTATGTGTTTTTGTTGAAAGAACTTACCCACGTCGAAAGTCGGTCGTAATGTTGTTTGTTTTTGGAGCTGTCTCGACCGCAAAAGTTTAGCATACATATAACAAATTGTTGGAAAACGGTTGGCCCAACGTTGTCGATGTCCGTAGTCTCGCTTATTTTCCAATCAACCATTACCAAACTGCATATCAAAGTTGATTTCAAAGTTGAAGTTTAATGAAAAATACAGTGAAGTAATCAAAAGAAAATTTATGGTTGTCTCAACGTTATAACAGAACCACTTATCAACATATCCATTTTGTAAAGATTATTCAACCAGACCCACAATTTTTTAACGTTGGGCCAACCGTTTGTGCTAGAGTGATTGTCTTATTCCTTTGGAACTATTGTTGTTCGTTCTGATAAGCAGTCCTTTTCTTTTGTCCTTATTCTCTGATTTAGATTCAAATTCATTTTAAATCTTTACCATTCCATACCTTCCTACTTCAATATTTGCATTAGAATTTTCCAGATAACTCGATCGAATGCTTTTTCCAAATCAACAAATGCTACATTTACTTCCTTATGTTTCCCCATGGATCTATCTTTCACTATTTAATTGATCCTAACAAGCAAACAGTGCCCCTTATTCCTTTCCCTCTTCGACTGTTCGTCTTCAATTTCTGCATACACCCTTTTGTTCAAGGTGCTATCCACCTACTGATGACAAGGTTTTCTTACATCTTATCATCACCTGGTGATTAGCAAGTATCCAATAAGTTGGCGTAGTGATATCTGGAGAAAGGGAACTTCATATCAACTTGCTAACATTGTCAACCAAATAACGTAACATTTAAATTCGATTTTAAGCTCGAAGTTCCGCTGTATTTCATTAAAGGGTTATTTTTTTATTGAAAGGTTCACATAACTTTTCTTGGTTAACTTGGATTAATCCTTTCTAGGTTAACTCAGTACTTCGTCTGCTAGGGTCCTCCATTCCGTTACAACGCGCTTTACTAGACAATGTCACTTACTGTGTTACGTGCTCTGAGTTCCTTGACTCATGATAGAATACAAGAGAACAAACTAAATCTGTTGTGAAACTCCACAACGATCCAGGAACATATCCAACAAGAGCACAAAATACGGTAATGAGAAATGATGATTTTAACCTTGACCAGTTTATTTTCGTGATTTTTTTTAATGTGTCATATTCTTTTTCCTATTTTGTCATCATGTAAATTACATATTATTGTTGATCTAACGACATGCACATGTGGAAGTATTTACCTGCAGATGATAGCGTATCTGTACTAACATACACTTATTATTATTATCTTTTTAATCGCACATGTGTTCTGCAGAATCTAATCCAAATCTTTATATCATTCACAAGAAAAAAAATGGTGGACATGCACTTTTCATAATTTATTTGAAGTTTTGTCACTGTGAATTTTAAGCAAACGATAAATTCTCTCCCCCTCCTCGCCCGTAAAAAAAAAAGAATGCATTAGTATATGGTAAAACATGATGGATCTCTAAATGCGAAATGTTGATCTTCTACAAAGTAAATCAAACTAATAAGTAGAATAGTAGATACATAAGCGTTCTAGCATTATGTATTTTTTTTAGCTTTAATATTAGTCTTTAATTTATTTTGTAGTAGTTTAGGTAACGATTAATAAATGGTGGTGAGGTTTGTTAAAAAAAAAAAGGCAAATTTAATTTAAGTTAATAGAATTAATATTTAGGTGTAGTTTAGTTATAGTCTTATTTTTTATACTTTTAATACGAGTAATTGAATTATTGGAAGCAATGAGAAAAAAAAAATCAAAACCTGATAACAATGACGTTGTTTTGTCGTTATGTCCCCGGGTTACCAGTCCGAGTTTTAATAAGTATAATAAGGATCGTTTTGTGCCAAAACGGACTAAGTAAAAAAAAAACAATTAAAAAAACTTTGAAGACATACTTTTCGTAGTGAAAAGTAAAAGATAATTTTGTTTATGCATGGCTAAAAAGAAAAGCATGGGGCGAACTCTCATATATAGTAACTTTATAAATTCTTGAATTGGCGCTCCCCACGATTTTCTGTTTAGTCATGCATAAACAAAATTTATTTTTTTACGATTTAGTATGAATTGTTTAAGAAAAGTATGTCGTTAAGAAAGTGCTTCTTTTATTTTTTTTTTCGAGTTATTTCGGTGTTCCAAATCCTAAAAGGTTCTGCAACCGGTAAAACCTAAGAATGTTGCAGACTAGTATTTATTTTAGGATAAAGAAGTCTATATTAATATGCTTTTGAAATATATACATATAAAGAAATATATGAAAGTAACAATGGAATATTGTATTGCCACCCGACTTACGTCACTGTGGAAAATTTCATCATTCTATAACGTCGGCAAATGAGTTAACGTTGCAAGATTTGAGGACACCAGGAACCATTGTGAACTAAATAAAAGTATGTAAAAAGGAGAGGTCTCAAGCGAATACGGATAGTTGAGTTAGAAGTCGAGCGCCTTACCAACTGAACGGAGCTGTCAGTCGTAAATAATGACCAACAGAAAACAGTACAAAAAGTCATAAATGACGTTGTCCGAACACCAAATACATAAAGTAAGTTACTACCACGAATTATTATGCACCACCGTACGTTTTAAACAAATGATTAAAATTCTTTGCACAGCAAATCAAGATATTTCATGAATAACACTAAATTAATTTTTGTGGGCACAGCCACGTAATGCCTATATCACATAAAGTGGAGTAAAGTTCGCTTTATGCTTCATGGACACACACACATCGCATCAAGTGGGTTAAAATAGTCAGTATTGATCGACACTAACAATGTGGAGCCCATATGAGAATTATAACAGTCTGATGTCGTTGTATTAGAAAAGTTATTAAAAATCAGGACATATTGGAGGGACGTCTTATGCACGCTTTAGGGTTCGTATTTATGTATGCGAAGTAAACCGTATCTATAACGATATTTTAAGTAAGCAGTCCACCATGTAACTCGTTCAAGATAACTAATAATAATACTAATACACAACAAATTAGTGGGTGGGCTCTGACCCCACAGTCCCATATAAGTTGGCGCCACTGGCCACCATGACTTCTCTTGAGTGTATGGTTCTTCTTGTTTCCACGGGCAAAGAGAACAAAAGATTATCGAATAAACTATAATTATCTTGCGAATTTTGTGCAAGCTTAGTGTACCGTTAGTTTACAGCTATTGCTTCCGTTTTCTCTAATCGATAGAAATAGTAGAATTTCATGAATAAGGATGTTCAAATTTCGTGAGTACAAGGGTAAATTTCTTGAATAGCTAAAATTAAATAATTGTATTGAGTGACGATTTAAAACTTCAAGATGAGCCTTGGACTAATGCATGCTGCTAAAAACCTAAAAAGAAAAGTAACATTCTTTCACATACTTCTTACACATTTGCAAAAACAAGTAGGCCTATCAAAATTTTAATAAATACATGTACAACTATGAAGGAATTTATTTCTTAATTATTCAGTTGAATTTTCATAGGCAGATGATGAACACAGTTCCAAATTTGTCATTGTTTGATTTGTTTGATTGTTGAGCAGCACTCAGGAAAATTTTGAAATAATCTCTAACTTTGAAACTTTGATTTTTTTTTTTTTTTTTTTGATAGCGAGATTTACAGTGGCGTCATATCTTACGTGCCCGACTTGTTTCCACAAAGATTTTCACCGCCAATACTGTCAAACCTTGTGATAATATAGTTCATATCTTCCCGCTAGATGGCAAACTATGTTCACAAAATTGCTGCCATGAATGGAGAATAAAATGTATACTACATTCTAATATTCTCTGTGCTACGACAATCCGATGATAGTCGTTTGAAAACGAATTATATATTTGTTTTCGATTGTTTAGGCTTTATTTTCGTGAATGAATGAACAAAAATTGTATAATTTCGTGTGGATAAAATGAAAATGACAAAATTTCGAGGGAATTTCGTGAGTTAAAAATGACATTTTAACGAAGTGCCAACAGCTATCTCTCTACTCCTTGCGATTTCTTGAGTGTTTAAATTTTTCACGAATTCGCGAGTCTCGAAATTTTACTATCCCTATATCGATCAATCAGGATTAAATAGTTTGTACCTTGTAATGAAGCGGCCCGAGCTCGACAATTCAGTGGGAACAGAAGTTGTTCAGAGCCCACTTCAGAACTATAGGCCCGGTCCTCAGGACGTCAGTTTCATCAGAAAGCAATGACAAACTACTTTCGATTGGCCTTGCGCAATGACCTGTGGGTCATAGATTTGCCTTCGAGAGCGTTGGCTTTGCATTCGGGATATCCTGGTTTCCATCCCAGTTCTCTACCATTCTGACTGAGTTTTTTTTCCAGGGAATTTCCTGTCACATTAAGCAAATGCCGGGATGGTATCTACAACTTACAACCTCGTCGACTTATTCCCGCATCCTATTCCGACTTAAGCCATAGGTGCCCAAAAGTCATAAATCAATTTAATTCAACTCGTCTCTGGGCAGAATACCTATCATCAAAAATTGTAGTACGGGACAAGCGTAAGCCATAGTGCTGTTACCGCCCATGAAATTCATTTTATCTTATCTTACTACTACTACTACTACTAGTAAAATAAATCTTCTTTTTTTTTTTTGTATCTTGAATACGAAAGTTGGTGCTGTATCAGCTGGGGGAAGCAAATACTCGTTCCAAGATTGTCTTTATTCTTAACTTGAAATGCACGTTTGCTCTTTTTATGTGACTATTAACTAAGAAACACATTAAACGATTAAATATTTTTATTTCCGTTTAAGATAAGGTGGAGGAATACATCCATTGCGGAACTATAAAATTAATTACAGTCTGTATGTGAAAGTATTATTATCTTGGCAAAGGTAATGAAAAAAACATGTGCTTTGTGTCGTACATAAATTCAACTCATTAAGCTTTCAATGTACATAAAGGTTTACTGGCTGGCTTCAATTCCTTTTTTGTGCCGCACCTCTTTCCTTTTGGAAACATCATGTGAAATTGCCGCATTTAGCTCCCATTTGCAAGAGAAAACATTGGTGAAGCATAACTACGTAATGATATAAGACGCTTAAATCTAAAGAATTAATTTTCAATTATGTTAAAACTGGGAGAAAACACTTTCAGAATGTGACTGCAAACCGTTTAGGTGTCCTTGATTTTGATTCAACACAGTGGCGACGCGTGACTTTTCTGTAAGTGCATGAAAACAATAACTACAAATTCAAAATATGTATTTGATTATTTAGTGAATAACTGTGATAGTAACCATTTATTTACTTCGACCCACGAAGTAGCAGTGGTGGATCGAGGATTTTTGTGAGGAGGGGGCCACAGGTGGAATGGAGACGGGACATTTATGATAATTTTTCGCTAAGTGATTTTTTCTTGTTTCTTTTTTTTTTTTAGAAATAGTTTATCATGACGCCAAAATGGGATATTTCTTCATAAATTAGATTTCTCTGGACAAATCGAAGTTTTTATTCTGAGGTAAATAGTTGAAATTATACTATGAAAGTTTTTCTCTTGAAGAGGGGGTGCCCCCCAGCGCCCCCTCTCTGAATCCATCACTGTGAGGCACGTTATTAACTAGGTTATTTCTGAGATTATAACAACTCCCTGAGCATGACCATAAATTCCTCATCATATATTTCCTACTAAAATACCAGTTATATTTTTTTACAATTTTAAATGGACCATTTTAGAAACTATGGATTTCGACCTGTCACGATGAAATGGGTGCAATGCAATTTAAAATCCACACAGATTCATGCCCCAGGCGGGATTTGAACCCGCCGCAACCTCATGAACATCGACACAGCGCTCTAGTCCACACAGTTACTGTGATAAACTGATAAGCTACGGACGTCAAGCTCTACGTAGCAGTACTGGAGTTATTGGCTAGTGATGAAAGATAGACGCCAGAGCAAATATTTTTACTCGATCGTCCACATGCAGCCTAAACCAATATGGACAAAATTTTATGTTCTCAGGTTTTTACGGTTGTTATCACTGTGCCATGGATCTAAATACGGGAGACGGATCTACTTCTAGCGACCCGAAATTGAAGCCAGCACAATCTATGAGTACCTGCAGGTGTAATTGATAAAAAAAAACTGAACATCACGTTCCGTACAATGCCATATTTAAAATCTTCCTCCTTTCTTTCTTAGCTAGATGTTCATCCATTCTTTGCTTCGACACACCTAGGCATAAGCCAACCAATAAGACGCAAGTAAATCCCAATTCACCAGGCAAGATTAATCGAAAACCGACGTCAAGTTGACTCAACTTTATTGTATTGGACCACTCAATAAGTCTACCGTATTTACATCCATGTCACTGTGCGGCCCATTTCATTTGTCTAATTCATGAGTTAGGGCTGTTTTTCTTGCAGGCGTGCGTTGCTTGCGATTTGGGTGAGTAGCCAATTGAAACACGTGTTTTATTGCATGTTCTACGTGTAACATGTGTTTCAATTGGCTACTCACCCAAATCAAAGCAACGCACGTTTGCAAGAAAAGCAGCCGTTATGCTCATACCTGTGGTAAATAACATTTACGTTTCTTTCCAAGACATAAATATAAGAACTATGGATATGAATACGGATCTACTGCTATTGACGCCAGGACGCCAGGACACCAAGTGTACCTGGCAGTTGTAATCGATTAAAACTACATTTTGAAAACTTCCTAAGCACCACGCTTTCACACACTGAAGCATAGGCAAACCAATAAGACACACAAGTTCATCCCAATCATCCAGGCAAGATTAATCGAAAACTGGCGTCAAGTTGACCAGTACCGTATGTATATCCATGTCTGAAACGAGCCGAACAGGGATAACAAGCGTAAAATACACAACTGATATTTCCGGTCCATATAGTGGATCATTTGGTCCATTATACTGGGTGTGGACAATTAAATTTCACTGTCCTCTGCGGTCTCGAGCTTCATAATCGACAATGCTTGTACTGAAGCTTCGCTCCTCATACAGTACTATTATAGTAATAAGATATCAGGGCTGCTGAGTGAGGTAGAAACTACGTGCTCTGCGTAATGATACTGGAGTGATCGGTTAGTATAGAAAGATAGACGTTAGAACAAATATTTAACCTCTATCGTTTACTTCCAGTCTAAGCCAATATGGAACAAATTTTTCAATTCTAACTCAGCATTTTAGTTACATTTGTTATCGCTTCGTATTCCGTTTTTCGATGTATGTCCTAATTGAATCAGTTATTTCAGAAACCGGACTTCTCCACTTTGCTTAATTGAGTTATGCGTACAAATGCGATCATGGAAGGTAGAGCAAATTGTTTAAGATAGAAATCGCTCATCGAAAACTTCTCCAAAGACTCTAAATGTGGTATCAGATAACTGATTTCTATCTAAAACGATAGACCTTTTGTGGTAGGCTGTATACGCACAACTCTAATCCGTCAAAAAATTGGTAAGCCCGGTTTCTGAAGTAACCGATAAAATTGTTGAGTTACGTACGTACCGGACTGTGCGCTATGCTTTAAACAATATTTACGTTTGTTTTCCAATTGAATTGAATATTTGGTTCATATTGATTTAGACTAGAAGTGGACGATCAAAAATGGACTGTTCCCTCCGTTTTCTGGCTTCATATGTTCATTGAATGACATCGATCGGTCTAGTGTCATTTTTTGATAGAGGTCATTGGTAGAAACGAAATTCTTTCCCTTGCAAAACTTTCAGAGCCTTTTTGCTGCAGTATGCTGCATGACATAATATACCGACCGCCTTTACTGCAAAGCCACCTGCGAGCATTCTGCTAATGTATGAATGATAAAGCCGAGTTCCATAGCGTTGTCCGGCAGGTCGGCCTAGTGAGTAGAGCGATCAGGAGGCTGGGGTTCGATTTCTAGCAAAGAGTAGTGTTCTTTTTAACTTTCTTGATAACAGCACTACTTTGTATTTTTGGTACTTATGAATGATTGCTCCCATTTGCTTTTTATTACGGCATGTTTTCAACATCTTACACAATTCATGGAAACTGGTTTGATATAAAAAAAAAGTCAGGTTAGATTGTTTCTTTTTCTCATTATGCCTTGTTTATATTACCAACATTTTACCATAGTTAACGTTAATCCGAGTTCATTTTAATAATGTAAACGGTAGTTACCGTTAACGCGGGTTTCAAATTTAACTAGCGTCAACTTACGACGGTTATCTTGTAACGTTAGTAAGAAACGACTGTCTAAACGCAAGTTAGTCATTAGGCACGGCTCACTTCGTGAGTTTATTTCTTTCTTTATCGAAATATATAGTATCCTAGTGGTGCGTATCATTTTAAAAGTATTATACAATAATGGCAGAACTAATCTACAAAATGTTACACTAGAATCAATTCATTTGTGTTCATTTATTAATAACTTAATCCTCTCCCGCGTAACAAGAAGATTCTTTACTCTACGGAGACCTTTACCTGTTTGTTTACAGACAATGGTAGAACAAGCACGATAACCAAGTTAAGTTCGGTAGTCTGAACGCAAGTTAGTTTTACCCGTAAATCTTACCATCATAAAATTTTAGTAATCTAAACAAGACATTATACGCGGTGCAAACAATACAAATCACGTTTAACGCAAAATATATTGCTTACTCCATACTCCCTGTGTTGACGTCAGAGACGTATTCTCCCGAGACGAACTTTAAACGTTCGACAAACTCCCATGGTTATACACTTTATGAACTCAGTCGATGCTTTTGTCTCTCAAAGTTTACTTTCCGTTATCCTTTGTCATCCTCTGCTAATCTTGCTGAACAGTTGTTGTCTTCATGCTCTTCTGTTGAATGATTTTGTTCATTTATTGTGATTTGCATATTTCATTTTGTTTCTCTACAAAGCATAAAATAATTTCAAAGCCAAACCCAATGAACGTTGTCGATTATCAAAAATAAAGCATAAAGTGGAAATAAACAAAAGAATAAGAGCTTTTGGGAACTGTGACACAATAACTGATTCATCTTTGGAATGGTTAGGTCCGGATTCAAAAAAAGTTCTCAATAATTGGATTATAGAAGGTTCTAATTTGGAGATATGCGATTTACGAGCTGTCATAATTAAGCATCCAGCCGCCTTTAAGGTCACGTCGATGTACCAACCACAGCTGAAACCGGCTCTTTTTGGTGACCCGGTATTAATCAAAATTACCAGTGACTGACTCTATTACCCAGGCTTTACCCCCAATTTGATCTCTGGGTCCTATTTCATGAATGGTCTTCACTAAACACTTTTCACTTTGCAGAAATACGTGTGCAGAGGAAATGTGTTTTATAAAAATGCTTTCTGCACTTCGCTCTTCACCGTTTTTTAGGCTGACTTTTCTTACAGGCGATCAGCGCGTGCTTTGCTTGCGATTTCTGTGAGTAGCCAATAGAAACTCGTGTTACACGTAGAACACGTATTTCAATTGGCTATTCAGCGAAATCGCAAGAAAAAAAACGCAGCGAGCGCTTGTATGAAAAGTCGGCCTTACTTCGTTTCATGAACGTTTTGCAGACTTTAGAGAAGCAAGTTAAAGATAGAAGAAGGAAAATAATTTGTACTTTCAGAGATTTGTGTTTAGAATAAAGTTTTTATATGAAAAATTTCAATGGAAGTTTTCAATTTACTCTAAATTTTGTAAAGTGTAAAACGAAAAAATCTTCCCGCTCTCTTATTTCGTACAGTGTTCCCACTCTCTTATTGTTTTGCAGGTACAGCTACAGACTGAAGACTGTCGAGTATTTGTCTAAAAAGGAAAACTTTTTTTTCACCATAGAGTTAGGAATAAGATAGAGAGAACTTTCATGATGTCACATGAAGCCAAATTTACTGTTCAGCGGCAGCCATATTGTATAGCACCATTAGAGAGAGTCCCTCTATACCAAGTACTGTGAGTCAGCCGATGAATGGTGAAACGTATATTTCTGTCGCGTGATTACAAAGTACAGCACAACGCATTTAAAATAGTTTCAAGCATTTTACAATTGTCAATTCTCTGCGAAACAGCTTTCTTTTCGAACAACGATAGCAATTTTTTAGATTTCATCTGATATGTGCGCTTCTCGCTTCTCCGACTCCTTCCCGCGCTTCCTTTTCCCCACTCTATTCTGGCCTGAGCCATAGATTTCTTGTGGCTGAGTCTGGCCATAAAAATGCAAATTCTAACTTGTCTTGAATAGTATCCAATATTAAAACAAAGCATTTCATGAATGGGGATCCCAGCGTCCATCATTGAAAAAATGGGACCAAAAAATTTCCTTGGTAAACTTGTGGTCATGAAGAGTATATAATCTTCCCCAAGGCCCAAGTTGAAACAAAACAAGACGTAACAGAATTATGCTTCCCTCGGAGTTGCGGAGAGTTTAACGCGCTCATTCTCTGGACGCGTGTTTATGAGTTCAATTTCTAGTGAGAGCTATTGAACGGAGTGGATCGGAAATCACTGTACCAAAACTGTAAGTCGTCTGTAAAACGAAAGCTCTCGCTTTTAATCACTTGCTTAACAGAACGCATGGAAGAGTAGGTGCAACCATGGACCTAACTTCAACATCATGTCAGAAATATCAAATGAAACCAATGACGAGCGAATATTGAGCGGCATCAGAACATCCCGGTAAAATGATAAACACCTTTAGGAAAATCGTATTTTACCACTTTTCTCTTTAAGTGTCTGTCCATTACTGGTACACTGTCCATTACTGGTGCGTTTACCTTACTACAAGGAAATAATACGTAATCTTACCGGCTTACGTATTTTAATATTGTAAGACGGATACATTTTAAAGAGGGGGCTGGGGAATTAAGCTGTGATTGTGGGGAAGAAGGACGTTGGGAGATTTTTTTAAAAAACACGTTTCACAAAATTCTTTTCGTACAGACTTCTTCAGATGTCTACTTTCCTTTGTTTGTTATTATTTTTTTACGTAGACTCAACGATGCGAAAAATTATTGTTAAAATTACAGCTGTAGTAAGATAGCGTACTTGCGTCATTGTGATTGTGATAGTAAGTTACTGTTTCACAGGGTAAATGTTTCTTTACATATTTTTCTTGTATTTTTTTTGGTAACAAAAGCAGCGAACTTTTTTTTTTTTCAAGCTGCATTACATTGTGGGAAAACAACACTATTAAAAACGACAAATGTATTTATTATAATATTTAGGGTTCATCCAAATGACAATGCGCTGAATTGTATACTACAGAATCAACAGTGATTTGTGAAAGTATGGAATATCGATACCATTGCGCACTCGCTGACTAATAATTAATACCACACCTAAACCAGGCCCGTAGCCAGGATTTTGTTAAGGGAGGGGCACAGATAAACTCTTTTTCTCTCTGTCTCATATACATATGACCCTTCTTAACCGAGTAGTTAACACGCTTTTTGAACTTGGTACACATGGTTACGGGTTTGATTCTCGTTAGAGAATCAAGATTTTCGGTGCTGAGCTGATTACCAAAAGAATTAAGCAATTGCAGTGCAGAGTGCTAGAAAATAATGGCTGAGTAACTACTGTTATCTTAATAATAATAATCTATATTTGATTTTACGTTAAGTAAGAACTCGTTTTTATTCATACCAAAAATGATTCTCCGAAGCAACTGTTCTTACAGAATCACCTGAACAGACAATTCTAATAGCCTGCTGCATGATTCTTCGGATTTTAAAACCTGTTGTGATGAACTAAAACACATATTGAATAATATTTAATATTTGTAGATGCGTGACCAATGTTTTAAAATTAAAAATTCTTGTTTCTCTTTTGTATCAGTGAAAGTTGATTTCTGATTATTTACTTTGCAAAAGAACGGAAAGATCAAAGATGTTCGCAAGGTGATTAAAATTCTGATTGTCTTTGAAGCCTAAGATAGTAACTGAATGCCTGTCCTATAGACCAGGGGTCCTCAAACCCCCGAACCAGAAAGCTATTCGACTAACATGAAATACGCCCTGAGATAAAAAAACAGAATGAAAGTTGTCTGATAAAATTCCTTGGTTAGACAATAAAGCTACCGTAAACGTAAACGAATAATGCAAACGTTAACTAATCTCCTTGACATCCAGACCATGAAGGGCTGTAAACTACTCTAAAATTTTCCTGTTATTTTTAATTTCCAAATGTTCAGGAGATTTATTTGAAATGTTTCTGGCGTATATAGACCCGAATCAACATGCACGGCAGTGCATGAGCCAAGTTCTTCACGTCAGAAAACGTCAGCACTGCCAGAAGCATGTTATACAGGAACAAGAGTTTATGGCAAAATCGACGATTTGGGGGCCCCGTAAGAAAAAAAGATGTTAAAGATAGGAATATGAGCTTTTGCCGTTAAGGAGATATGGTAAATATGTGCAGATTTACAAAATTTCATATTCGTATCTCAAACTATGTTCTAGTTGTGGACCCCTGAAATTGCACATTTTAGGCTAACTGACTCACTCACTCACTCACTCACTGACTGACTGACTGACTCACTCACTCATCATATTGTTTAGGGTGTTTGGAGTAAGCTAGAAACATGAAATTTGGTATGAAGGAAGAGGATGATAAGTAGATAAAGGAAAAATTCCGACATTTTGAAAAGGTCGCCATTTGGATTCAAAATGGCCACCAAACCTAAAATTTCAAAGAATACACAGCCTAAACGACTAAAGATAGAACAGTGAAATTTGGTATGAAACTACATCATTGATAGCAAATTAAGAAAACTTTTTAAAAATTTGAAAAAGTCGCCATTTTGGATTCAAAATGGCCGCCAACCCTAAATTTTAAAGAATACACAGCCTAAACGGCTGCCGCTAGAATAATGAAATTTAGTTTGACAGTACAACATTATTAGTAGATTATGAAAATATTACAAAATATCTCTAAAGACGCCATCTTGGATCCAAAATGGCGGGCGTCATAAATCCATTTTCCAACTGCTTGAGCCAGAGATACGAAATTTGGCATAATGATGTATTATCAAGAGTAGTTTAGGAAAACATAACAACGTTTTAAAAAATTCACCATCTTTGATTCAAAATGGCAGCTGAAATACCATTTTTCACATCGTTCGAGATAGAGAAATGAAATTTGGTATGACAGTGTATCATCACGAGTATGTCACGAAAATATAAGAAAACGTTAAAAATGTGTCCATCTTTTATCCAAAATGCCCGCCTAAGCCCCACTTTATAACGACTGAAGCTAGAGAAACGAAATTTGGTATGAAGGTGTACCATTACGAGTAGGTTAGAATAAATTCGGCTCTTCTCCAATACTAGGGTACAGTTCCCAGCTGGAGCCTGATTGCTATTAAGGGGTGCGCCCCAGCGAGGCCATCTTGGAATTCTGGGGGGAGCGCCCCAATGAGGCGAAGCGAGTATATACATTACACAAGTGTAAAAAGCTGCGAAATACGAGCAAAAGCACCAGGGGTGCAAACTGTCCAGTCAACTCCTTCAACCTTAAAAAGTGGTGAAATGGAATATGGATGAGCCTAGTTCCTCGCGCCAACTTCCAATACTCCTGCGTGTCCCACCAAGTTTTACTCGTCACAAACGTTAGCACTGCCAGGAGCATGTTATACAGGCAGAATGTGGAAGTTTCCCCATTCGGACGCATCGCTCTGGAGTATGAGGGAATATCTGCATCATGTGGCGCAGTGCACTGCAGATTCTGGTTGTGATAAAAAGGCGCAGTTCCTCCAAACTCCTCAAGTTCGATGCGCGGCCTGCAGTGGGATTCTTGGCGCAGCGATGCGAGCGAATCGAGGGGAGTATCAACACGTACGGCAGTGCATGCAGCCGAGTTCCGCGTGTCACAAAACGTCAGCATGCTATATAGGAACAAGAGTTTATTGCGAAATCAGCGATTTTGAGGTTCTGTAAAGAAAAAATATGTTAAAAATTGAAATATGAAATTTCGAAGTATGACGGTATATCATCACTAGTAGATTACAAAATATCTGCAAAGACATCATTTTGAATCCAAAATGGCTGACTTCATAATCCATTTTCCAGAACGTTTGAACTAGGGATAGGAAATTTGGCATAAAGGTGTATTAACAAGAGTAGTTTAGGAATAATTTACATTTTTGAAAAAGTTGTTAACTTGGATCAAAATGGCCGCACAAAAACTTTTTCCACACCATTCGAGCTATAGAAACGAAATTTGGTATGAAGGTGTACCATCACAAGTAGGTAACGGCAATGTAAGAAAACGTTTTAAAAATCGCTTTCTTTAATTCAACATAGCCGCCCAAATACCATTTTCCAAGCCACTGAAGCTAGAGAAACGAAATTTAGTATGAAGGTGTACCATCACGAAAATGTTTCAATAAATGGATCAAACCACCGCTATGAGCGTGCAGCCCCCGAGAAGATATGGGAAAAGGTCTGCACAGCATGGGGCGCTGTCCCCAGAAAGTCTGATCACAATAAAGGGGACGTAGCCCTAAAAATTGAAGTTGGGGCGCACACGGAATTCTGGAGCAGCACACCCAGCGAGGCGAATCCAGTATATATATATACGTATAAAAAGCTGTGAAATCCGAGCAAAACACCAGATGATGTTCGAGCCTTAGGGTTGGTGGTGGTGGATTTTAGGGCCGCCAGCAGGAAGCAAATTTGCTGTATCATCACAAGTAGGTTACAATAAATATGGCAAAGCTTCCCTATGTTTCAATAAATATCTCATTCCTACGGGTGGTGGGTATGGGAAAAAATCTGCAACATGGAAGCACAGTGTCCTGGAGAGTGGTTACGATAAAGGGGCGTAAGTACCCAAAAACTCGAAGTTGGGGGCGCAGCCAGCTACGGGGGGCGAGGACCTAAACGAGGCCGAGCGAGCGAGTATATATATTATACACGTACAAAAAGCTGTGAAATCTGAACAAAAACACCAGAGGTGCAAAAAGTGGAGCCAAGTTCTTTAGCCCTAAAAAGGTGTGAAATGGGAGACGGATGAGCCAAGTTCCTTGGTGACAGCATGTAACAGGAACAAAGGAACTTGGCGCGAGGTGGCAAGGTTCATGATCCTCAAGCTATAAGGGTGGTGGGGATCCTAAAACCCACTACGTCCACCGCCACCAACCCTAAGGCTGTTGCCAGCTCGCGCCAAGTTCCTTTGTTCCTGTTACATGCTGTCACCAAGGAACTTGGCTCATCCGTCTCCCATTTCACACCTTTTTAGGGCTAAAGAACTTGGCTCCACTTTTTGCACCTCTGGTGTTTTTGTTCGGATCCAGATTACCTGAAGAGGTGCTCCCTTCTCGCAGACTAACTTTTGTGAACTCATTGAATAATCACCTACATATGGGAGCAAAGATGCAATCCCATCCTTAACAACAAACTGATATAAGTCAACAATCGTATCACAGTAATAAGATAACCTTGATTTGTAATTTGCTCTTTAACTTTGATTTTGTGACCACTTTTACTATGCAATTTTCACCCGACGTTTGTCTCTGGCGAGCAGACTGAGAACATATTCTACGTTGATTTCAATGTCACTGCTCACTGACAAGCGTGTCAGACCATTTAATCTGTCCTCTGTCATAGACGAGGGAAGATATGATTTAATTATCCTCAAAACTTGAGAAGCAACGTTCAGGTGAAAACAAGAATTTGCAACAGCTTGTAGATATTCCGGCCCAGTTCTCCTGAGCAATTCATCAAGCCATCAACAGCTGTACGAGGACACTCATTTGCAGGCACATTTTTCCCACTTATTTTTCCACAATTCGAATTCTGCTTCTATCACACACTCCTGCCACATCATCATTCGTCACATAGGGAGTAACTTTTCCATTGGGGGGGGGGGCTAAAGTCAAAATAGCTTTCTTATTTACATAAAAGATTGCCTTGCTCGCAAATGGTTAGTGGGCAAAAGGTCCCTTGTTCCGACATCCCGGCACACAATATAGCTGTGAAGAAGAAGCCTACTACTAGAATTGAATACCACCCATAACTATGACATCCACTTCGGGACAAAAGACAAGAAAATAGGACAAATTCGCAGCACTGTCTACAGCTCAATGTAATGAAAATATTTATTTATTTTTAAAGTTGATAAACAAAGAGGATAGAGAGTGAAACTTATATACTTTATTAATAACCAACAGAAATATGTAAAAATGCGGTACATGTTAATGTGTCATTGTTTCAAAAAAGTAATGAATCACTCGACAATATGCTATGTAGCCAGCAAATAAAAAATAGTCCGAGTCGTAAGAAGGGAGGGCACATGCCCAGGTGCCCTCACCTTGACTACGGCACTGCATCTAACCTAAGCTAATATGGAGGTAGATGTGCGTTTGTTTAGAGTAGCATCTCACTTGGAGGCACCACGGAACTGAAACTGCTCCCTTGTGGAATGATGACAGTTAAGCGATATAGAGATGACATCTTGAATCGTGACTTTTACAAATGACGCATATGAAAAAGGTACGGGATTCACTTTGAGAGACAACCACATATGAACTCGTCTCCGGATCTTAATCCTATCGAACAACATTTGTCATGCTCTGGGTCAGGGATGCTGCCAGGATTTTCTGTTGGGAGGGGGGGTGTAAAGCCAAAATTGGGAGGGTGTAAGTGAACATTTGCACGATTTCTAGGGATATTTTACTGTAAAAATGTTGAACGAGGTGTGCTCAAGAATTTGGGGGTGGCACCCCCACAGGAGGTGAGGGGCAGAACCACTGTTCGGGGTTACGTGAGGTTGGCCTTGTCTCTCTCCTCATGAACTGTGTAAGATTTTCAAAGGTCTCTTCGCCAACAGCGGACCCAAATACCATTTGAGCTGGTTTATTTGCTGCCCGCGGCAGGGATTCCGACAGGATTTTCAGTTTGGGGGTACAGTCAAAATTGGGAAAATGTGTAAGTGGATTTTTGCACGGTACATCGTTTCTTGACTTTAATACATTTTAAGTTGTAGATTACGCTCGAGAATTTGGAGGTTTGGGGTGACAACCCCCCACATAGGGGTCTGGCAGAATCACTGGCCCGTGGTGGCCATATTCTCTTTTATTATTCCCATGCTTTTTTGTATTCACTTTGTGGGCCAGGTCAGTGCGAAACTCTGCCAAGTGCCCCTTCATTTGTCCAGTGCAACGACGATATATGCTTCCTGTGTTATAATCAGACTTTCCCCCTTAATTTTCATATTACTGATGTGGGGAACATTATTTTTAAACATTTATATCAACTGCAAAAACATAGTTTATTTTTCGTTTCTATTGTAGCTAAAATAATTTCGATTTCAACACAAGCAATACACACCAAACATAATCTTTCTACTTGTTTTAAATTTGATTTATTCAGGAAATAATTGTCCTTTGTGACTGCTGCAAAACGTTTCAATGACAAACAATTGTACAGAACATGATGTTCAGTTGTAATTTTAATAGACTACACCTGCCTGATATTCATGACTTGCCCGCATGAGCTGGCTTCAATTTCGAGCCACTAGAAGTACATCCGTCTCCCGTATCTAGCTAGATCCATGGTCTTTTGGTATCAACCATAGAGTTAGGAATAGAATAGAGTGAGCTTTCATGACATCACATGAAGCCAAATTTACGGTTCAGCGGCAGCCATATTATGTGGCCCCATCAGAGTCTACCGAATACTGTAGGTCAATCGGCGACTGAAACGCACATTTCTGTCGTGGGACTACAATGTACAGCACAGCACATCTGGGACATTTTCAAACATTTTACAATGGTCAATTTTCTGTTAAATAGCTGTCTTTTCGAACAACGTTAGCTATTTTGGAGGTTTCATCTGACATGCGCGTAATAACTTTCTCTTCCCTTAAGAGTTAGAAGACAATACTCGGTATAGAGGGCGTCTAAATATGGGACCAGTCGATATGGTGAGTTGTCTCTCCCGTCTCTTAGCTTCACTCCCTTCCCCCAACGCTTCCTCTATTCTATTTTAACTCTATGGCATTAACATCTCAATTCAAATTTGACGAAAAATATGTGTATAAGTGACTGCGCTTTAATTTATCATATTAGAACGCTTAATTGCAATACATATGAACTATGAAGTTAGTTTCTGAATCCAGACACAAGGTGAAACAATTCCCTCGTTCTCCACTTTCAGTTTAATCCAAAATTTGCCAAATTTCATCTATAATTCATATATGTACGTTTGGTGTTGCTATGTGAACTATGTTTTTTACTTAATTCTTGCAAAAAAAAAAAAAAACGTAAATAATATTTGCAGTATTAATTATTATAGCTATGCAGAGTACGACATACTATTATATAAATAACTCAGAAATTAAGATTTAAATAAAACAAATATACCTTTTAGCGTTAAGAGGCGTATAAAGTCCATTTAGAACTGAAAATTAGACCCACATTGGATTAGACTGGAAGTGAACAAACGAGTTTAAATATTTGCTCTGGCGCCTATCTTTCGATACTAAGCAGTCACTCCAGTATCGCTACGCAGAGCTTTATGGTTTAGACAAGTGTAAATATTGATGACACACCGAGAGGACAAAAGACAAAAGGTTTTCCTTTATGACTCATATGTTTACGAAGCAAAAGAATGCCATCTAACGAGCAAGTGATAAAATAAATTTCAGAAAGCCTAATTGGTGGAAACTCTGTTTCTTTAATGCACTCCAGTTTATTTCCTGTTTGTTTAAGAGCTTGTACAGCTGTTGGTCATTAAGTTCACATGAGTGCGGAAGATTAATACGATTTCAGGTGGAGATAACAATGCGAAACAGTGATTTTAAGCATGAAAATGAAATGTTTATGCACCAGATTGAATGGTAGATGGTATTGAAACGACATAACGTAACATTGTTTCATTTTTCTTAAACAAAAAAATGCACATGATCTGTGTATTCAAAATAGCCATCATCTTCTGTAGCCTACTTTTTTTGTCAATAATGGTTGAGCCCTTCACAGTCAATTAAGCTTTCTTCCTCACTGTGATTGTTTATTTTCTTTCTGCTTCTATGAACAGTTCATCTCCTTCATATACATACCTAAATTCATCTGCTCTGTCTTTTAATATGCAATTTATCCATTTGAATCTACTGTATTTATGGCCTTTAAGCATCTCAGCCTCAGGCCGGGATAGGGTGGGGAAGAGAGAGGATGTTGGAAGGTACCATTCCGGTATTTGCCTGGTGTGATTATCCTTAAAAATGTGTCAGGAGTTTTCAAATTTTTAGACTGGCGTACCACTAATGCTTGATTTAGCTTACTAAGGCCTTTACAATGATAAGAATTGTGGGTGAAACTAACTTACGTTCAGACTATGGAACCTGTTATAGTCAGTTTTCACGGGAGTTGCCATCTAGCGTGTATCATTGAACTAAACAAAAAAATTACACGACACAGAAGATTAAATTATAAAATAATCAACACAAATGAATTGATTGTAGCGTAACATTTTGTAGACTTGTTGTGCCATCATTCTGTTATAATATTAAAGCGACACTCACTACTAGGATGCTATAAGTTCCGATAACGAAAGACATTAACTCACGAAGTGAGCCTCGTTTAACGCCTAACTTGCGTTTACGCATGCGCATGTCTTATAAATGCTGCAAGATAACCATTGTAAGCTGACGCTGGTTAAATTTGAAACTCGCTTTAACGGTAATTTGGATTTGCATTACTAAAATGATCCCGGTTAATGTTAACCATGATAAGATGTTAGTAATGTAAATAAAACATAAACGGAAATTCATACTCCCGCCGTACCACTATTGGTGATATGTTGCTTCCTGTGCAGTAGTTGCAGATTCACCCTCTATAAGATTAACTACTCTAAGCCTATTTCATTTGGGGAGAGGGGAAACCTTCCTTGCATGTTTGCGAACTTTACATTACTGCTAGTTATGCCACGACACACAGTGTAGTAGGAAACACAACCTAGTCTTCAAATATAGTAGTTAAACCAGTTAGAAGAGCAGGGAAGAAGGTGAAAAGATTAAAACTGGACTAGTAAACACCTACTACTTAAATATTTATGTAACTCATTATGAATGTCTAAATATATTTCCAATAATAGAAAACTTTCTGACTGGAATGGCTCATGTTTAACGTGTGAATATATATAATTTTTTTCCCACGGCATAAATAGTCGGTAAACAAGAAATATGTAGACCAAAATGTGAAGAAAGAAATTTGTTGATGAAACTTCATGCACTAATCCATAATTTCAACTAGTTTTTAACTCATCTTCCCTTCCAAGGTCTTCTTTTCTCGACAACTTTCCTGTGATTGTTTTGTTTGCTTTCGCTAGCCAAATATAGAAAATATAGCTGATCAAAAATATGAGCGAGATTTTTACTTTATGATTTCATTTCTAGTCCGAAAGTCGCACTCTTTCGATTTCATTTCGTATTCTTTCAATTCCTCACACGGCACCTGGTGTCAGTCCAGCCGAACTACGTGTGCAGTAATGTTAGGCCGCCTTTTCATGCACGCGATAGCCCTGGTTTTCGCTTGGGATTAGGACAAATTACAAATTGAAACACGTGTTTAGGTATTTCTATTAACTACTCATAGAAATCGTAGTAAGCCATGCGCAATATTTACGGTTTTAACCTATTGCGAGTCAATAAGGTAAAGTATCAGATGCTCATCTTACTCATCAGGGTACCATCCCAATCATCCTGATGAGGTTTACACTGGTTTCTCTTGGTCACACCAGGTACATCCTGGGATCGAACCTTGAATATGGTCAGGATCGATTCCTCCCCAAATACTCAATTTCTTGTTAATGTCCAGTGTAACATAGCCCCAATTGGACTGTATCTGCAAATCGTTAAATCATAAATATTGTAATATGGCTTTATCCAAGTGGACGTATCAACATTTTAGCATATAATGTTTTGTGTAAGTATAGCCTACCCAATGTTCTTTTGGTGGGTCCCATGCAAAATTTAAGACAATGGAAGATCTTCATGTACTACCTAGGTACATTCAACCTAGAACATGTGAAATTTAAAGGCCTAAGCCGAAGATACTTAAAGGCCATACATAAATAAATTGAAATAACAGTGTAAAATTTAACCGAAAGTTGAATTAAGTTTTATCAAATGAATGAGATTGCCTGGAATGTTCGAGAGAAAATACGGAAACTAGAGATTACGTACAAATGACTGCTTCACTGCAATCCTTTGTTGACACTTTAATAACTTAATTATACATTATAAAGCGCACATTTATCATTATAATACGTAATGATATTAAACATACGTTCTCTAAAAATGTGCTTATTATAATTAGCACTGAGCACCCGGTTAGCAGTGGGCATACACGAAAGCGCTGTTAACATTCTTCTCTATCTTGTTTACGGCTGTAGTTCGCTACTACAGATATTCCTATTTGGAGCACCGTCTCATGCGCATTCATCGGCCAATCAAAACGAAGAGTTTCAAAAAGTACACTGGAAAAAAAATATCGCTTCCCGCACTTTATCACTCACTGACAAACCCTCCTGACTTTTACTTTCTCAAAACTACCTTTAAGAAACTTTGTGAAAGGGAGTTATCTTAATGGCACATCCATTGTACGGGTTTCTTGTATGTATTGTATTTCTCTCTGTTCAGCTATAGTTTTATTATTGTTATTATTTTGCTATTTTTGTATGTTACTTCCTAGTATAAAATGGCTACCATATGCTGTATCTAGAATATCCACTTGATATAAATAAATTAAGACACATAAAAACGGGCAGCACAGCGAAAACAAGCGTAAAAATCCCAAGTTAGTACTGAAAAGTTGGTCTATTTTGTATTAAACCGATAATGAAGAAACATTTCCTCTAGCGTCAGGCTCTCCAGTATAGTTAAGTGCAGTTCAATGATTTCTTTTAAAAAAGAAACATCCATCGACCTCCATTAATACGATACTGGACTGACTACAGCCATTGAAAATTTCATGAATATGTGAAGCTAGGGAGCGGAGAGGAAACTTAATCTCGTTTGTCCACTTCCATTCTAAATCAATATGGACCAAATTTTCGATTCTAACTCAGTTTTTTACGCTTGATATCGGTGTGTGGCCCGTTTTTAATTTATGTCTTAATTCTTGCAAAAAAATGTAAATATTATTTGCAGTATTTTCTATTCTATGCAGAGTACGATATACTCTTACATGAATAACTCAGAAATTAAGACAAATCAAAAATCGGAACACACAGCGATAAGAAGTGTATAAAACTGAGTTAGCATTGAAAATTTGGCCCACATTGGATTAGACTGGAAGTGGACAAACTAGTTTAAATATTTGCTCTGGCGTCTATCTTTCAACACAAAGTAATCACTCCAGTATAGTTTACGTAGAGCTCGATGGAAACATCAAATGCAATGTTGCCAGACTCTAAAGCATGTATCATTTTGTTCGCTATGTTACCATTGTCAGTAGAGTTTACTTCCGTTTTATTTTCTTATACATACGGTAGGTCTATTCCATACACTGTTGTCCATTTCTGATTCTTAACGATTCAAACGTTATCGCAGAAAACCACTGTTTCTTCCAGGCATGCTTTCGCGGCGCTTTATCGCCCCGGAGGTTTTCAACTCCAGAATTAGAGTTAGCACTTATATTACTCAAACATATACTGAAATACGCATATAGAAGTAGGCTACATTCTATAAAAATTTTGTTCATGTTATTTTGAGGTTAATTAAGGAAGTATAACACGTTATTAAGTAACATTAGTGTTGTTTTATATTTTAGCACTTAGAAGACAATATGAATTATTTAAAATTTTCGTGATCCCCCCCCCACTCCCACGACTTGATTTTGCACCCCTGAAACAAAATCCTGAAAGAAACACTGGCAGAAACTGTGTGTCTGTCCTTGGTTAACATAAAATAAATAGTAATGAACTACACACAAGCTGTCACCACAGAACACTCAAGACATTTGTCATCCGGACACCACTGATTTTCATGGCAGGCAAATAAAAACATAAGATTAGCGAATGACACGCCAAGAACAAGAGTTCAATCATCAAACAAGGAAATTACCAAAAGAAGAAAACGTAAAAAAATATATAAAAAATCTCACGAAATTCAAGGACAAAGTATACAGCAGGAGTGGGGAAGGAAGTGAAGACATTTCTGTTTCTTACATAATGGTATTTTCAGTCTCGAGAATAATATATCTTGGCCACTGCAAGGTGAAGAAGAAATAGATGAACATGCCGCTGTTACTCGAAACATTTGTTTATTAAGATTCCAAAGCGGAGATAGCTATTCTTTTGTCCGTGATACTTGACTGGAAACATTTCTGTAACTACCTCATTTTATAGTCACATGCATTGTTTGTTGATTTGTTCATTTTTTTTTATCAGGAATCAAGAACGCAACATGAAAACATGTCAAGTTTCGCATGTTAAGTCAGCTCACCATATACTTAAGGATAAGAAGATTAAGGCAACACAAATAACTTTTTAATTTCTTTTTGCTGTTTAAAGTTTAAATCTTTTCTGTTTACGGGTGCTGTGTGTTGATAATTAGTTGACTGACGCAAAAGCAGAAAGTAAAACGGCTCTATAACAAGTGGCAATGTACTAATTTACGTGTTGTTTCTTTCCATGACGTTATGTTTTAAAAGATATCTCTATAAAATGATGATAAGCATGCAACATTGTATGATTCATTAACTAGTCTGACCATACATCTCTTTGACGGTTCCGGTTTGAAAGCTCTGACTGGTTCGATTCGGATCTGTTTATGAACGGTCACAGCAGAAAATAAACAAAATAATTGAAATGAACGAGTGAAGTTATTGTACGTTCATTTGTGCTTTTCAAAAATACACCCCCTCCCCTAGATTTCTGGAACAATGATTGCCAACTTTCGTTGTTGTAAATGTTGTACTGGAGGAGGTTTTATTAGACCGACATTTCATGTACATGCTCGCCGTGTGGGTTGTTTGCGATTTTTGTGAGTAGCCAATAGGAATACTTAAACATGTGTTCCAAATGGTTACTCATGCAAATCGCAAGCGTACGCTATTAGCACGTGCATGAAAATCCGGTCCAAGGTTTAAGATTGAGTAGTTTACACGGTAAAACACGTTTTCAAGCATTACGTAAGAACGGCTGAACCTATCCCCTCCAAAGTATTCTGATAGTGTGGTGGACCAAGGCAGCTAAAGAAACAAGGTAGGTGCCACTGGGATATGCGCAGTAGCAAGTGACGTCATTAGCCGACAAGACTCTAGGCGCGCGAGAATTAAAATACGGAGCGCGGGCTTGCGAATGCGTGTTGTGTATTATATCAGAATGTGGTTCTGTTTTATCCTTTCGTTTGTGTTTGTGTTAGATTTAGTGTATTTTGTATTTCTGAAATTACATTTACAACATGCCATCAGCGTGTGCTCTTACTCAGGGTTACCGCCAGGATTTTCAGTTAAGGGGAGGTAAGGTCAAAATGGGGAGGGTGTAAGTGAAGTTTTGTATCTATTATTTTTCTGTCGATTTTCCCACAAAAATTTTAAAGTTGGAGGGTGTTGTTGAGACTTTGTGGGTATACACACCCACAGGGGTGGGTCTGGCGGAATCACTGCTCTTGCTGCTTGTAAAAACAGAGGTAAGGTACATGATAAAATAATAACATACCATAGGTTTCTGAAAGAAAAAAAAAACCTCTTCGTTGCAGTTGGGTGTATTTGTGTAGGAGGACGACACTTTCAATCAGGACAATTCATATATTTACCCTGAACATTTTGATGAATCAGATTACATTCGCGATTTGAAAGCTGAATTGCTCGGTTAACCCCAGTGGCGGATCTATGGGGGCAAGCGCCCCGGGCGACAAACAGCTAAAGATTAAAAATAAAACTTCCTAAATGAGGAAGTCAGATTGCCGCTTAAATTGTAATTGACCTAAACATGTTCAAAATTTCAATACTGGCGCACCAAGACATGTTTATTTTCCATACAATCTCCCTTCACCTTCAAAATTCAAAACTATGAAGTCAGATAGGCACGTCTATTGCCTTACTGAAGTTAGTAATAGCGATGCCACGATATGCTTCAGAGATAACAAAAGTACACTACGTGATGCGAGACAATGTTGTGGCCGTCGGGTCGGCCGGTCGTGTTGTTTGCCTTTAAAAAAAACGATGGAAAGGGCGGCAAAAGAGCAGTGGAAAGGACGGCAAAATTTAATTTTTCCGCCATAGGAAAATTTCTAGATCCGGCACTGGTTAACCCAGGAAAAAATTAAATTTAAAAGATTCTGCAGAACCTCATTTGTTATTGTTTACGGACGTTGAATGTTGACGGACGATCGAAACAAAGTACGTAGCGCAAGATGTGAAGAGAGAAAACGGAAGAAACTTGTGTCAGATGTTTTAAAACCTCAAAGTTTGGTTATAAATGTAACCGATTCTGCTGCTACAAGCAATGATCCAATTATTGTAAGTGATGGTCAATTTGAAGGATTTCTGTCGGAGAATTATTTATTAAAAACGTTAACTTTCCAGATGCAGAGGAAAAATTCTAGCTTTAGAAAACAAAATATCGTATCTCGAAAAAGAATTATCAAAATTTAAAAAGGTTGGTGAAAAATTTAACAAAATGTTTTCAAAAAGCCAACATGAAATGCTTCTTAATGTCGCGTGTAAGACCTGGGAAAATGATAATATTGCTAAAGCTGTTATAGTACGTGCACCATCGAAAAAGTGCTTTCATTATTTGATTATTTCGGAAGAGTTTTGTGTTATCCTCTCCCAAGTCCCTGCACTTTGTACAGACGCCTTAGTGCGATAACATGTCCACCGGGTTTATTAAATATCAGTTTGAAACTAATGACACACCAGACACAACAAAATCTAATTGCAAATCATTTTGCCAATTAGCTTATGTTCCTTCTGTGTGTTAAGCGCATGGGTACAGCTTGTGTTCGTATGTCCTACCTCCTTGACTGTGGCTGACGTCATACGAGCGAGACTCCAGACGACATTATGCGCGTGGCACCTACCTTGTTTCTTTAGCTTCCTTGGTGTGGACAAGCCTTCATATTTTAATAGCACCAAACCAAGCTGCTATGGCTCAGTATTAGAGCGTTGGGATAGCATTCCAGAGGTCGTGGGTTCAATCCCAGAGGCCGACCATCTTGACTGAGGTTTTTCCTCAGTCACATCAAGAAAATGCAAGGATGGTAACTTCAACTTAGGCCCTGGCCGACACCTTCCCACATCCTTTTACCTCCCTATCCTGGCCTGAGCATGAGATGCCTAAGGCCATAAATATTCAACTAACCGCACCAAAATTTTGAGCTTATTATCGTTTCTATGGTATGAAGTTTCATTTATTAAAACTTACTCTGGCGCCTCATGTGACAACGATTACAACCTGCTTCAAACTTAAACTTAAGACTTATATCACATTACAATATTAAACAATTTAGGGTTTCCATGCTAATGAAACGGAATTATTAAACAATATCTTAGCATTATATAGGAGAGGTCAATCGAATTGCAGCCCAACTGCGCATAATGATGCAGGGAAGTACTCTTAAGGCTATAACCGCATTAGAATGTTAAAACTATCACCGTTTACATGGTAATGCCTCACTTATTATAGACATTCGAGCATTACGTAGAAACAATTACTTCCCCAGTAGCACACATACATGGAAAATGTGTGGATTAAATGTAAAATTCGAAACTTAATTCTAAGTGTAAATGTACCGAAATGTCAGCCTGTTCAACGGTTTATTCAAGGTTGAAATAATGGCTCAGATGAAACACGTTCAAATCAAGAAGCGGACGATGAAGAAACGGGTTCAGTTGGCCAAAACAGAGCATGGTTGCTGTCTATTGGTATACACATTTAGCTGCATTTTGTCCCTTGTTTTCATCACGATATATTAATTTTCCAAAAGTAAATTATCCAACCGTCTCACAGTGAAGTATTTTACTGCAAAAGCTGGCCAAAAGTCCAAAACATGAACTTTGCAAACCACTTGTAAAATGTACGTTACTCTATAGCTGAATAGTTATGACGTCCGAAGGGAGCCAATAGAGTCACATTCACCCGAACCTTGAGCCGCGTTAGCAGTTGGAAGACAGATTGGTGTTGAGTGAGTAGCGTGATTTGTGCTCGCGTGAAGATATAAAGAACTATTACGTTTGTGAAAAGTGGAGTTAGGGAACAACTGTTGGTGTATTACAAGTAGAAGGTATTAACTTGAATGCAGAATACGTAGTTTTATGTTTACACCAAAGATGAATAGATTGTGTAGTACCATAAGGAAGTATAAAAATTAACATAATGTATAGTGCATGTCTGGTAAATACAGGTATTGTTTTGTTCGTGTCGGGGCATGTCGCCTAGTAATTTGTGAGTAAACAGTACCATGAGCTCTTCCTTGAGAGATTTCCAAAGAAAAATCTTCGCCATGTTTCCCCCTTTTTGTGTACCAGAACTTCAAAATGTAGCTTCACGTATATTGCCGCATTGTAGCAACCCCTTAGATTTAATTAGTTACTTCAGAATTATTGCTTACAAATTAATTACAGTTAGGTTTTAATAAATTTGATCTCAACAAAACATAGAAATTTACAGAGAAAGTGTACTTGTTAGTAAAAGACGTCATGAAAGTGTACAATAATAACCAAAAAACGTATGCTATCTCGACTAAAGCTGCAAGCGTTTCAGGTGCTAAACATCAACACGCGTTTTGTTTTTATTTGTTTGTACCACATAAAGTAAACATTTTTGGGCCTAATATAAATACAGTTATATGTTCTTCCTAATAGTATGATATATTGCTTATTGGATGTATGGGGATGCATACATGTCTTTGGTATGTTTATGTTTTTTTGTTGTTATTAAGAGCTGTTCTTCAAACACGAAGCTAAGTCTCTCTATTCTTCAATATTGCAGAATAGTTGAAGATGAAGACGGAGATTACTAGGAAATCATTGTATGAACTCATACAAGAATGTGGGAGCAGAACACTTGATGAAAATTTACTGTTTATGGAAAATGAACTGCCGAGAAGAACAAATGCCCACCTGGTGAAGCAGGAACTTTAAAACGTGCCTTACGATATTTCAAGTCTGAATTTAAACAACGATGGGTAGCCGCGAATTATATGCAAAAACGATTTGTACAGAAAAATAAACAGTGACTTGACGCAGTGATCAAATTACCAACTTGGACAACAGTAAAACCAGATCGACCGCAGAAAGACTTTGGTGAATTAAGTGAACGAAGCAAGAGGTGTAAAACACAGGATTTAAGGAAGCAGGCTTCTCACGAAGAACTAACATATGCAGCTCACATGAGTCAGCGAAGTGCGGGTAATGTTGATATGTCAGAAATGATAAAAGATAGTGCATCCACACCAACAAGAGCGTCAAAGTATAGAAGAATTATCTCGGCGAAAGAGAAACATGTGATCAAAAAGCATACGCCTTCAGAAGCCCTAGCACTACTTGTGGAAGCAGATCTAACGAAACAACAATATGAAGTGATTCGTGCCGCAAACAAAAATATTTATCCGTGTTATTCATTAGTAAAGGACGCTAAAAGAGAGTGTTATCCCAATGAGGATGCAATTACAGTGACAGAAACAAGTGCTGCAATTAATCTACAAAAGTTATTATTAGACCACACTGCTACGAGATTGTGTAAATACTTGGAGGAGGTATTAATACGTCTAAGCGAGGAAGAAAAACGTAACTTAGAGCTAGTCTCAAAATGGGGATGTGATGGATCACAACAATCTCAATTCAAGCAAAAGTTTCACAACCAAGCAGATTCTGACGCCAATATTTTTCAAAGCTCCTTTGTTCCATTAACACTGCAATGCAAGATTGGCGACCAAACGACAAATATCTGGCAAAACCCAGTGCCATCTTCAATTAGATTCTGAAGGCCAATACGTATACGATTTGTGCACGAAACAAATGATATCACGAACGAGGAAATGTAGTATGTTGAAAGTCAATTGAAACATTTAAAAATGACTGAAGTACCAATAAGCGCAGGTGTTGTAGTACGTATCAAGCACAGTTTGGTTCCTAAAGTGGTAGATGCAAAGGTGTGTAATCCTATCACAGGCACGTCATCAACAGTGAGGTGTTATATATGTGGCCAAACGTCAAAAGATTTTAACAAATTAACAAAGGTAACAGAAAATACTGAGTCTCTAAAATTTGGCCTCTCAATCCTACATGCAAGGATACGACTTTCGAGTCCCTTCTGCATTTGTCCTACAAAATGCCCATCAAGAAGTGGCAAGTGAGAAACGCCGAAGACCGGAATATTATGTCAGAAACGAAGAGCAAAATTCAAGATGACTTGAGAAAGGAACTTGGCCTTCTGGTAGGTATTCCTAAAGCAGGATTCGGGAGCACCAATGATGGGAATACCTCCAGGCGATTCTTTGACAACCCTGAGACAGCTTCCCGAATCACAGGTGTGGATATTAACCTTATTAACAGATTCAGAGTGATTTTGGAGACAATTTCCAGTGGCCACAAAATTGTTATCAAAAAATTTGCCGACTACACAGAGGCTGCTGCAACACTTTACGTCCAACTATATCGGTGGTACCCATTGTCACCTACTGTACACAAAGTTTTAGTACATGGGGCCACCATTATTAGTTACGCTATATTGCCAATTGGGCAACTTTCAGAAGAAGCAGCTGAAGCTAGAAATAAGCATTTTCGCCAGTATCGGCAGTATCACGAGAATTATGCATGCGAGATGTTCTCAACAGATTATTGCTCAGTTCTGATCCTTTCTTAAGCTGTTCAAAGCCTAACTCAAGGAGAAGAAGGAAGTCCTTTTCAAGCGACACATTACAACTCCTACTTCCAGAGACACCAAACGTTCCACTCCTTGCAGGAGAGGCAGAAGAAGGCGAGGACGAAGTGGATGAAACAGATGGTGAAGCTTCAGATTAGAATGTGTTACGGTCCTAATTGGTGTGAAGGTAGCAAGAAAGGATGACATGTGGTATACTATTTATCATGTATTTGATTATTCGGATTTGTATTATTTGTGTGTGACGCTGATGTGTGTTGCCATATGACATTTTGAAGCTGCCCCCCCTTCCGTAGATGTATTCTCGCGACGCCTCTGATTTTAGAAGCAATACCACGTGATTCCACACATGCACTTTGGTATTAATATTTTTGTTTCACAGAGTTCTGTGCACTAGGAGCTAGATAATTAAAAACAATAACTAATGAAACATTGAAAACCCCATTTTGGGGGGAGGAAGTGCCCCAAAACACCCCTTCGGATGGTAGAATCCTTCTGGTTCACCATCTCGGTCTGGATACTGTTACTTTACATGTCCCTACCAAAGTTTATCAAAATCAGACGTTTAGTTACAAAGTTATTATTTTTGGCCGTGTTTTGGGGTCAAATACTCCACTGTGCGTCTGCTGTGGGACTCGTAGGTGGGACTTTCCCTACTCGTCATTGCTAGCTCGACACACTCACCACTCACCTACGAAGCCGCCTTGAGAATCACTATTCTTTTATTATTGCGTTTATGTTACGAAGACGTAAAATGCTGTCTTGAATGCAGTCGCCACAAATCCAGACATGTCGTTTCACCCTCATGTAAGAATAAGAATAAAGAATACTTTCCTTCTTTCTTTGTTATGTGCATTTTTCCTTCTTTAACACTTTGATCATCGCTGCACTATTAAATTTGTATTTCTCAATAAGTGTAATATTTCGCCTGAGAAAAACACATATAGAGCGAAATCTGTCATAGTTGAAAAATAAAGTTGACAATACTTTACATTAAATCCCTATTAACGAAATTAAATCGTTGAAATATTGTTTAAAATTCAATCTGTTTTCAACATGCAAATGAGAACATGAGAAACGTAGTTAATTTTATTCTATTTGCTTTTAAGCACAATTAATATACAATTAACTTGGAAGGACACATATAAAGTTTAATCTAGGACACAGTTCAATAGAATAGTTAAAAACACGTCACATTAACGTCCTATCAACGGCATCAAATTTTCATTGGAATATAGATTAAAAATCAACATGATTTCAACATGCAAAAGTGGACACAAGGTAATAGTTAATGGCATTCAATTAGCTTTTAATCACAAATTTTCTTCCACTAAATTAGAAAGAATCCCACGAAACGAAATCTGTACCATGGTTCCGAGTTTCTCAACCTCGGGGTAGCGGGATGTATACAAGGGGGTCGCGGGGGAAAGTGAAAAAAACAATTTAACTAGTTTTTTCTAGGTTTAAACTAATACATTTCAAAGAAAGTATTTTATTTTGCTTATCGTTTTTAATAATTACTAAAGATAATGTTCTTTGCTGAATAGTTTTGGATAATATAAATAGGATATTATTATAAATACAGAAAATAAACTGTTATGTTTTGAAATGATAAGCAAATATTACACAAAATAAAATAATTGTGGGTCGCCGGCTAGAAAGCATGGTGAAAGGGGGTCGCCAGCTAGAAGGAATGGTGAAAGGGGGTCGCGGGATGAAAAACACGTTTCTATGCTACTGGGGTTAAGTCAAGTTTATCATTGCTAAGTCCAAAGCTTGAATCATACTTACCGTTAGAGTCAGTTCTACAATCGACCACTAAACTTCTCGTTAGCGCTAATTTGTGGCCAACTCTCATTTTGCGTACTTTCAATGGCTAAAACCAGCCTTGACCTCAACTTAGAAGTTTAGCGCTCGATTGTAGAACTGACCCTTACTAGTTGGCACCTGAAAAGCTTGCCATATTAAGTTTATTAGAAGCTTGAAACAGGCCTGCAATGAAACTAGCGACCAATTATATCAACACAAATGTCTACGTTCAGCTTGAATTAAACTTACAATATCAAGTGAACTTAGTACAGTTAATTTGAAACTTGAATCAAGCTTGTTACATCAATTATAACTACACAAGCGAAAATCAACTGCGAATCAAGCATGTGATAAGCTTGTATTCACTATGTGAGTTTTGTAATCAACATGTGTAAGAGAAATGTTTAAAATTCCCAAGAAATTGTGTATACATTACTTACAATTCTTAAATGGTCTCATACTTTAAGCAAGTAGATGCTGCGATTCTACAACCAATCGCGAAGGCTCGTACCTCGGGCAAACCTTAAGTTTTTTTCTATTCTGTCAAATATTTATGCCAAGTTTGGTACTAATAAATCTAGCACTACGAAAGCAAATTGAAATAAAATAATAATAAAATAAAAAAAAAACTTTTTAAAGACATACTTTTCTTAAACAATTCGTCCTAAAGAGTAATAAATATATATTGTTTATGCATGACTTAAAAGCAAAGCATGTGGCACGCTCTCGTATACAGTCACTTTATAAATTCTTTAATTGGCGCGCCCGATGTTTTTCGTTTTAGTGATACATAAACTAAATTATTTGTTACTCTGTAGTACGAATTGTTTAAGAAAAGTATGTCTTTAAAAAAATTTTTTTATTATTTTTTTTTCGAGTTATTTCGGTGTTCGTGTGACTCAAATCCTAAAGTGTTCTGCAACCAGCTAAACACGACTTCGTTGCAGGCTAGCATTTATTTTAGGATTAAGTAGTCCGTATTAAAATTAAAAATTAAAATATGAAGGGTGACGGGAGAAAACAAGCGCTGTCACAAAACAGGTGTATTGAGAAAATCAAGTTTTAATTTCTTCATTCCTTAATGTTTAAACGTCATTTTTGAATATTTTTCCTTCGTTCTTCCAGTTTTGTAGCTCCGATTTCCCCCAATATAATAAGCTATTCAGCACAAAATCGCTAGAAATGGACATTCCGGTTTTCTCCCGATACCCTTCATATATATCAACCACAAACCATTGCAAACTAAAAAAAAAAAAAAAAAATTAAAAAAAATGGAATATTGAATTTTTAAAGTAGTTGACAACGCTGATAACTGCGGCGCCTGATCATGATGATTATGGTGTTCAAACCAAGATCTATCCAACGATACCACAACCATGTCTCTACATCTTCTGGTTCAAAATTACATTTTTGGACACGAATTTCAACACTGACAACGGAAAGTTGGAGCGAGAACACCCACAGTGTGTTTATATTGTATCGAATAATATTTATGCCAAGTTTGGTACTGGTACGTCTAACGGAATGGAAACAATTTAAAACATTGGAATGCATAAACATAGGTTGGCAACGCTGACAACTCGGGTGCTTCGGGACGATGACAGCCACAGAATATGTATATTCTATCGAATAATATTTATGAAAAAAAAAGGTGCATGTAGGTCCAATGGAGTGGAAAGAATTTGAACAACTGAATTTAAAAACAATTGGTTGGCAATACTGATTACACCAATCGAGACTTCTGGCGGCTCTGAGCTACTCTAGCATTTCCAACGACACCTCAGTCCGCATCTAAACCTTGTGGTTTACGAGTTGGCAACACTATCAACGTGGTGCTTGGGCAGAGGACACCCAAAGTGAATTTTTATTATATCGAATAACGTTTATGCCAAGTTTTGTGTTGCTACGTCTACTGTAATGAAAGCAATATTTTAAAATGATAATTTAATAGAAAGTAAGGTTGGCAACACTGATAATTTTGGTGACGTAGACACCCACAGTATTTTCCTATTGTGTCGAATAATGTTTATGCTAACTTTGGTACAAGTAGGTGGATCTAACGGAATGAAATTATTTTAAGTAAATACATTATTAAGAAATAGGTTGGCAACACTGAACAACTTCACTCATCAAGACGATTAGAGCGGTTTTGAGCTATAGTCAGAGTTTCGAAAGTTTGGGACCGGGATGATGGAGTAAAAGGACATGGACTACGCTTTAAATACTGGATAAAGTAGATTGGATGTTACGGTCATCCCATGTTTATTCCCTCTGCCACCTCAAAGTCATTAAGAAGTATTTCTAGCAACGGTGTATCTGTTCTGTCTGTAAGTAGGCGTGGCTACGATATTACATAGATACATTCTTTAGAAATTAGGAGTATAGTCTTTCCAAGACTTTTTCAACAACAACTCAAGTACCTCTCTACCCCTTATGGTTTCTGAGATTTATTTAGTAAGCACGGATGGGCTGAGCGGGATTATACCCTTTTTTCATATTTTTTAAATTGTACAAACAGCAACAATGAAATTTTGAAAATATATTCCGTTTATACCTATGGATGAATGTCTTTTAAATAAACTAACCCACATTTTGGAGGCCTGAGTTATAAATAAGAACTTTGAAAACCTATCGTGTGACGACCGCCATTAAGGAAATTGAAATTGCTCAGAATAAACAATTTCAAAATCTCAGCTAGTTCATTTCATACGCGTTCAGAAGCACTGTCAAGGCTGTTTACAAAATTTCCTTGTTGTTTGTCATTTGTACAGTACATGTCAAAAATATGAGAAAAAAAAAAAGAGTAAGTACTGAGTAGGTTGCTCAAACGTCACGGAAATCCGGGATTTTACGCCTAAAGCCCCGGCGCGGCGGCGTCTCGGGAAAAGGTTGTTGTCACGATTAACTGTCCCGATTTTTCGAACAGTTGATGTGGTATCGTAAGTCAATATCAAGAGTACATTTTGCAACGCAATGAATTCCTTTAATATCGTACATATATATATATATATATATATATATATATATATATATATATATATATTTTAATATGGACATCTTTAGCTTAAAATAAATACTAGCCTGCAACGATTAGGCGTTTGACTGGATGTAGAACACTTCGAGATTTGGGTCACAAAACATTAGCTTGAGAAAAAGTATACGAAAACCAAAATAGCTCGAAAAAAATAATAAAAACAAACTTTTTCTTAAAGAATTCGTACTAAAAAGTAAAAAGAAATAATTTTGTTTATGTATGACTAAATAGAAAAGAATGGGGCGCTCCAACCGAATAATTTATAAAGTGACTATATATGAGAGCACGTAGCATGCTTTTCTTTTTAGTCATGCATAAACAAAATTATTTCTTTTTACTTTTTAGTACAAATTGTTTAAGAAAAGTACATATTTAAAAAGTTAAAAAAAAAATCCCCCTCTTTTATTTGCTCATCTGCTTATTACCCACTCGCGCTGTGCGCGGTAAGTTTTCTGCAAAGTCTGCAGTTAAAATTTAAAACATTCCTTTAATTCTGATAATACTTTTCGTTCAACCACAAGTTGACAATAGTTTCAGCGTGTTTATTAATAACTGTGCCAATAGCGAACATGAAAAGTTATTAATTTGGTTTTTGTTGACTGTTAAGCGTGTAAATTTACAGCTGTAAATTTCAAGCGAGATGTCCCGTAATGGTCAGGCTAGTACTGAGGCATTTCTTTAGTACTAAGCGAAGTGAATATCGGAGCGATATACTAAAAAATATGTATTAAATTTTGTAGAATGGTCAATGTTCTGTAATGTATACAAGCACCACATCTTGACTAAATATTCCCTAACAAGCGAAGACCATTGCAAGATTATCCTAATTGGGAAACCATCATTCCGTTTTGAAGGCAAACTATTCACGCGCAGACGATAGCACAAATTAAACAGTATTTTAAACGAACAATCCGTTTTTTTTTAATTCTTCCAAACACGTTCTTGACACCGTTAAAATAATTACATATAATCAAGCGTATCTGATTTTTGTTTCTTCCTAAACAAAATATACACAGGATTTTCCAATGCCATACAAGTTTAAACGCTAATGTAATACACTTCCGCCTTGTTAAAAATGACAGAAAATGTTTGAAATATTTAAGTAAACAAACCAAGAAACTTGTAAAAAATATATACATATATATTTGTGCAAGTGTTTTAATTTTTGTGCATGAAATATGTCTACAGAATATTACCTACCTGTGAGGAAAGTTTCCACTGGCGATTATGTCAGCAAATATTTTATGCAACCACACTCCCGTGTTTTATAAATATCAATTTTGATAACGCTCGCTTTTCGTTCCCCACCATTGTTCACAATATCAACTAACACATAAGCACTATGACGATTTTTCTTATTGTTATTATTATTATTATTATTTGCGTAAAACTTGCAATAACACAACGACATGAAAGTGTTCATGCAATCGCACAAACACAAATGTTCACACAGGGGGAATTTTCTTTTTCTCTCCTTTTTTTTGCCATTCAAACAAACGCGTGTCAAAATTGCAATTTGTAATCGTGAAACTTCGGCATGTTTCGTGCTTTAACTTCACTGTGGTTGTCGCTGTCTTTCAACGAGTCGAGGGTCATGCATTTGTCGCTAAACTCACACAGCTCCGGTGACACAGTGTTGCCGAAGCAGTTACTCCGCTGAAATATACATTTTATCTTAACTGTTAGGGCTGATTTTCATGAAAGCTTGCGTTGCTTGCGATTTGGGTGAATAGTCAATTGAAATACGTGTTACACGTAGAACACTTAATAGGGGACCTTACAACATATCTACTCACCCTAATCGCAAGCAACGCAAGCGTTCATGAAAATAATCCCTTTAGGCACCCTTGACACGGAGATTACGATACTACGACAGTACAAATGCTACTGTGTCAAAGTACCAAATGCTTTGGTTTATTCCATAACGATGTTTGTGGACTATATGCTAAGAAAAATGCTACGATTTATGCAGCAGAAATATTTCCGTGTGAAGCGTGTGTTACCCTAATCATTAAAAAAAAGAAATCTAATATTTTCGGCAACGATCTTTCATTGTGGTTGTGTTATTTTCGAGTGAAATATCAAAACCGCTGGCGAATTGAACGGTAATCGATACATCAAATATTCTAATATCAAAATATCGTTTGAAATTGACCATTCAAATAACCATTGGATATTGTCAATACCGAAATGTGGTTGGAAATGAGTATCGTTTATAAGGAGAAGAACTTTGAAATTGAATATTATTTATATCGAAAACTCGAATATTGTTCATATTAAAACATCGTTAGAAATTGGGCGTTGATACTGAAAACTTTGGAAATAGAATATCTTAATATTAACAATTGGAAAGCAAATATAGCTCTTGTCCAAAAAATGTTGGAAAACATATAGGTCTATTGTTAATAACATGAATGTAAATACTGTAGACGGATTGACTGGCCTAATACAATTAAGCTGGGTCAACTTGACACCGGTTTTCGATTAAGTTTGCCTGGATGGTTGTTGGGATTTACTTGCGTCTTATTGGTTGGCCTATGCATGGGGGTGTGAAAGGAAAGAATGGGGGAAGATAGAGGAGGAAGGCTGGAATATTTAAAATATGGTATTGTTCAGCTGTTTTTCTAAAATCAATTACATCTGCCAGGTACTCATGGCTTGTGCTGGCTTCAATTTCGGGTTGATAGAAGTAGATCCATCTCCCGTATCTAAATCCATGATGCATGAAGATAAGATGCACAGTTCGTCTGCTACAAGGAAATCTTTATTTTATGTATGGGCATAGAATTCGTGGTATACACGAAGTATTCTATATCCTAATTGGGATGATCTCAGAAACATTTTGATTTTAGCTATTACACTTTAGATTTCAAGAATATTTACATCCATTTAACAAATTTTATAGCGTTAAAGTATGATCACTATTGTACCATTCTATGTCGAAGGATATTTTTGTTCTCTTGGAATTAATAAGGAATATTCCATACATATTGCTTCAATATGCCAAGCCTTATATTTCTGAAGTATATTCCCCACCCATTTTCAATATTCCCTTAATATTTCTTAAATATTGGAAATGGAATACCCTGTGCTTTGTGGATTATATCGAAAGATCGTTGGAAAGCGAATATATCATCCATGAAAAGAAATCACTGGAAATTGAATAGTTCTATCTTCTTCTTCTTTCTTTCTTTTTTCTTCTTACTGAGTAACTCTTGACGTAATTCATTCCTTTCACCAACTTAATTCTTATTCCAGCTTGCTTATATTCATGGATGTAATTAAGTAATGTATTGACTGGTCCGGGTGAATTTGGCGCCAGTTTTCGATTAAGCTTACCTGGATGATTGGGAAGATCTGTTTATGTCTTATTGGGAAGAACTTACATGTCTTATTGGTGTCTATGCTTGAGTGTTTAAGCGTGGTGCTTAGGAAGAAATCGTGGGAGATTTTAATATGTTATTTTAATCTATAACAACTGCCAGGTACTCTAGGTGTGCGAGCGCACTTGTGCTGGCGCCCAATTTTGAGATCGCTAGCAGCAATTCAGACCTATTTAAATCCATGGCTTATGTTGAATTATTATCTGCGTTTTCGTTAATCATGTGTTTCTTTTCCTGATTAGCCTTTTGTGACGTGAAACTTCCTAGAGACGGTCGTTGATCCGAGTGGAAAAAAATATTGTTTAGGTGAATATCTTATTTTTCTCTGCTTCTTTTACTTGTTTTTTATATATATTTTTTCATATTTGTTTAAGATAAATATTTTAAGTTTCTTGGTAAAAGTCTTGGATTTGTATTGTATTTATTTTATTATTTTATTCTACTTTTAATTTGTTCGATATTTCTCTTTCTTTCTATTAGTTTGGCAGACTTGTAGTAAGGTTAGTTGAAGACGTATTGTTATTATAGTTTTGTTAAACTCTATTTTTTTCTGATAATAAGTTATTGTCATAACTATTAATTTCTTGTGAAATGTTTTTAAAGTATATATTGTTTTCCAAACCTTTCCCTTTTATGTACTAATTTCAAATTATGATTTGTTTTGGTGCTGTATTGTTACATACTGATATAATTATATGGTAAGAGAGAAGTTTTTTTTGGATACGAGTTTCATTTTTCTCTTCTGTCTAAAATTAGTTTATTATAATATAAAATATGTTGATGTAAGAGGTCGAATCTGGGCTATTTTTATAATTTTAATTAGTTTTATTGGTAAGAAGTTTAATTACATATGTCGTAAACTAACTGCGGGAGTTATAAGTAAGTATTTAATCGATGATCGACTATCCATAGAGCATTTATTAACGCTTTTGTTCCTTGGTTATATTTGGGGCGTTAGAATAAAATGTGATTGGCATCTTCAATGGTTTGATTATTTGTACAGACACACTATGGAGTTTCTGCGATTTTAATTTTATGTAAATGTGTTTGTGTTGTGTGTTGTGATCTTAATCTGTTTAGTAGAATAATATTTTTTGCTGACTGCTCTTATCTTTGAATACCGAGCAGATGAGAGGTTTCTGTTAAAATATATATAATCTATTTCTTTCATTGTTTAATTGTGGAGATTGTTCAATCCATTCGTACTCATTAAAAAAAAAAACTAGATAGTAAATGCATCCAATCAAGTCTGATTGGTAATTTCTTTACTCTTTACACATTACGTGCTAATGGATTACAAATGTGATTCCCAGTTGAATAATAGCATGCCATAACATTATGGTTATTTTAATATAAGATCAGAAAATAAGTAAGGTGAATAATTTTTAAAATATTTTATACAATCAGAGCATTTTATACAATTACTTAACACTAAGCTGATCTATCGATATTTTTGCTACCATAGAATATACAATTTCAATTAACGTGTCATTTAAAATTGTATGTATATGTTTCCAATTTTTTATATGTGAAGGCTAAGTAATGTCAATATGTTTAAGAATGAGGTTTATAGAAAAAGCAGTAAAACTATCTGGATGGTTGGTAAGTACATCATTAGTTCTATACAATAAAAGTACTTTTGCTTGAATTTCCATTTTTTTTATAAGATTAAAATCACCTTCACTATATGGCGCATTTAAAGTAATGAGCGATAATTTGCGAAAGTAACCTTCGCATAAAAAATAACAAAGTGCTTTATTTAATTTTTCCCATTGTTCTTTTGTAAAGGGAAAGACCTGCAACTGATAAATCATCGTACTATATATAAATGTGTTAATGAATTGAACCCTTGTACTTAATAATTGAAACCTTTTGTAATTCGTTTGCAATACGTTTATGCATCTATTTACAACCTCAATACTATCTTTTTGCCATGTAATTCCTAATATCTTAATTTCACTGAGAGTATCATATGATTGAGGATAATATAATTGACTAAAATCAGTAATTTGAAATAACTTCCTTTATTTTATGATTAAGAGATGTTCCTGTAATTTGGGTTAACTCCTTGTTTGAACGATTAATCATTTTAATATATTCTTTAGATTGAACAAAGTAATTAAAATCATCAATATAGAATAACAATTTTAAATGATTATTATTATAATGCCATGTATTTGAGAATAAACCTGCGTAATAAACATTATCACTGCTAAAGAGAAAAGATCAAAGATTCACACAATCCTTGCATAACGCATCTTTGTATTGGAAAAGGTAACATCAATCGACCATTAATTTTTAATGAAGCTTTTCTTGTAGAACACATTTCGTTTTGAAATTGTTGAAGATACGTAGAATTAATTCCCATAACATGTAATACTTGAAATAGATAAGAATCAGACAAGGAGTCAAACACATGTGGCAAAACATTAGAGTAAATTGCAACAGTGTTATTATCATATGTATGAGCATAATTAATAAACTCTCCAGTATTAGAAGAAATGACATTAATACCTGGAGAGTTGGGCGTACCAAACTGCACTGGGCGTAACAATTTTGAAAGATATGGTTGTAGACGCTTAATTAAAAATATCCCCATTCTTTCTCCAAGATTTGTCTCAAGGCGAAAGATCTGGTCTACTAAAGTGGATTTATTTATTCTAAATCCGCATTGGTGATCTCCAATTATTTCATCTAACATGTAAGTATGAGCTTAGACTAGTTAGCAGTATATTACTCAACACTTGTACAAAACTTGTAAGCTTTCAAATTGGGAATTTCCTTTTCAAATTCGATGAGGAGCCATGCAGAGACTCTCTAGCGAGAACGAGAAATCTGTGGATCAGTTACGTAAATGGGTTTTGAGTAAGAATTCACACAGTTTATTTTAAAAAAAAAACATACCCCTAAAAATTGCTATCCCTGGCCAAAGGCCCCTCCGAAGGTCACCCCTCAACATAATTCCCCATCACCCTCCAACCTGGAGGGTGATGTGGAGTGGAGGTGGAGGGCTATCTCCATGCTGGAGGGTGATGTGGAGTGGAGATGGATGGCCATTTCATAGCTGGAGTGGAGGTGGAGGGGTAGATCATAGGTGGAGGGTGATGTGGAGTGGAGTTGGAGGGGAAGATCAGAGCTGGAGGGGAGGTGGAGTGGAGGTCAGGCCAAAATGGACACCTATGTACCTGGCTACATTTCCAAATGTTTCTTTCGTTAACGTTTTATTGCCCCCTAACATACAGGATTTATTTTAGCGTACAAACAAACGATGTTTCTAAGTGTTTTAGTTTAATCAGTAAATTTCTCTTTAATTTAAGCTAATTTAAATCAAATCGAATTGCCTACTGTATAAGTTATTAAATTTGGTTTTAAATCATGCGTGGAATAATGAATACTGATAACTTAATACAATTTCTATACATGGCAGATTAAATCTAATCCAAATTGAACTACGTGTGAGTGTGACTCTATAGATGACATGAAACATCGAATTAAATAATAGATCCCCAAAAACATACCTAATATTTAATTCTTATTGTAAAATAATGGCCTGAATTATACATACACATATTTCAGAAGTAATGTATGAAAAAATGTATAAATTCTGTCAATAGAATACACTTTAAACAACCGTACGTGAATATATAAGTTGGTTAACTATAATCACATTTGACTTTTTATTGGCTCTATTAATAATGAAATTAATTCATGTAGTATTAAGTTAGATTATTTACAGCCGCCATATAAAATAAACTAAGTTGTTTACAGTTTTGAAACTTTGTAATAATTACAATAACACTTCCATCTAGTCCAAAATTGCCTTAGACATAGTTACTATTATTATTATTATTATTACAAGGCTGGTGGAGCGTTGGTTACGTACTCCGAAGGTCCTGGATTCGAATTCAGACATTTTTCTTAGGGTTTTTACGAGATCGCATCACACGAAGCTAATACTGTGGTATGGTATCTTCAGTTTAGGCTGTGGCCGAGTTCCTTTCCATATCCTCTGCTCACCCTATTCCAGTCCGAGTCAAATATTCATAAAAAAGACATACACACTACTTAATTCAAAGGCTCTCTTTTTTTTCCTTCACCTTTTACGAAACATTAGTACATATTTTCGCTAACAGAAAGAAATTCAAAGATTAAGGATAGCGGCGGGGAGGGGAGAAACAAAGGTAAAATGTAAAAAAAAAAAAAAGAATGTTGTTATAGAGGCAGCACGTATCCCAAGTGTGATTATTATCATTTGGTAGGCAAGTTTTAGGTCTGGGAAGGCTCAAAAACAATTTCCCATATAAATTAATGGTTATTGTTCTTAACTTTTTGCCATTTCCGCTTACGAAAGGTGCACAATAAATGAAGTTTTACATTTTGGTTTATATATAATCTCAATATGAATGTGCGGTAAGTATATGTAATGAAGTGCTAAGTTTTCAAGGCTTAACTTCCATACAAACAGTGACCTTATAATACAGAACGGTACAATAGAAATGTTATACATCTCCACTTGTAATTTATGAAGAATGCGCTTTATGGACACGTGTGACGTATAGTCATACGTCATAAACAAGTAGCCAAATTTCACTTCTTAATGTAGCTGTCTACAGGACAGAAGCAAGACAAAAAGTGAAAAAGGACAACGTCATAACCTTTAAACCGGGCTGTTCGGAATTCCGGAATGGAAATCAGGATTCCAGATTCAGAATTGTTGTATCGAAGAAATCACTGTTTTACAATCATATTACTTTCATTTTACGTCTTTACCACTCTTTGCAATTGTGACTGTGCACACGAAGATGGTAGACTGACGTTGTGATGGTGAATCCACACTAGGCCATTTTTTTGTGCAGACACAGGTTGACAAGGGCTGTCTAAAGACCGCGACAACCCTCCATTGTTTCGTTAGTACTCAGAAGTTTAAAGGTTAAAAACAAGACAAATAGAATATATACGTATAATTACTTATTGAATAAATTATTAACTGTGTTGGCACAATACACTACAATAGGTACAAATATCAAAAACATTTTAAAAGAGCAGAAATTATTTTAAAATATCGTCTCAATCAATTCCCAAGTTACTGTGATATGGTATAGTCAATAGTCTGCATTAAAGAAAGAAGGTCAAAAGGAGGTAATGGAAACCTTATACAAGGACGTTGAATTCCAAAAGAACTTGACAGATTAAATAAAAAAAGAGTAGTGTATTAAAAAAGAAATATGAAGAAATTAGTAAGCAAATTCTGTCTATTTAGTATTTTTTTGAAGATCTGAATGAAAAATTTCAATTCCTAGAGGCAAATATGCATTATGGGACCAAAGAATCACGAGAGACCGAAGGTAGTGGTCGAGAGTACGGATCAGCCAGTCACAAGAGAGGATGTAAATTTGATAGATCATGAAGTAAAACAATTGATAAATACGGTAAAGAGACTACAGGAGGAGGTAAAGATATTGAAGACTCGGTATAATGTTAAAGTTCGTAAATTGCTGGTAGAGAATGTACGGAGTCAGTCTTGAAATGACATGAATGAAAGGGAGTTAGAAGGTAATTTGAAAGTCAAACCTGAGCGAGGAAGCCAAGTATACCTGGAGAAGGATATGAAGAGAGAAAATAAACCGTTATAGAAGAAGATATATGAAATGGTTCAAAATAAGAAATTATTTTAAACTTATTAAGAGGATGACAAGAGATTTATTGAATATAGACAGCAACTTGTCAGATAAAGTTATCTGTACATTTATTTTTCAAATATTGCCTATTTACATAAAAGAGAGATTAGTGACAGGATGTCCAACAAACACTTACAAGTTATGTAAAGCAGTTGAAGGAATTGAAAAGGAGTATGAAAGAGTCTTTTCAGAGAAAATCAAAGCAAAGCACATGGATCATGAACACCCTTTAATTGTTAATTATGAGACAGGGCGTGGTTTATGTAGATCTGAAAGTTTGAATAGCCAAGTATACTGAAATAAAGTAGACATGGCAACTGTAAAATCGATGTTGTTAAAAACTGATGCGATGAAACAACAAAGCCATGTTCTTTACAGAAGCAGGAAAAAGTCGAGGTTTTCAGAAGATTCAATTATGGGATCAGACGATGCAAGTTATCCTACCAAAGAGATTGAACAAGAATTATCAGATGACCTGTTAACTACATCTTTGAGTTCTGTGGAGACGGTGAAAGAAAATTTGAGAGATTGTGGAATTACACAAAGGAATCAGATTCAAGTACAAAAGGAGAGAAAACAGGAAAATCTGTTAGAAAGTAATGAATCTAATTTAGAAGGAGGAACTATAAGTAGCTTTCAAGTTTATGAGATTTGTCAGCCGAAGGAACAACAATTGGAAATGAATCACGGAATATCTACGAGAATTTCTTACGATAAAATGGAATTACTACAAATAGAGTCTGGAAGGCGTATATGTAAAATGCAGTAACAGAAAGAGTAAATTTTAGATGGCGTTGGAAAAAAAATGTAATGGCAATAAAATATATTTAAATAAATACGATAAGAAGTTGGAGAAATTGTTTGAGGAACCTGAAAGATCTTTCGATAGAGGGGATAGTTCGTCATGTAATAATGGTAGCATTCAATATTATTATTAAGGAGAATTTGGATGGAAAGTTATATCCACATATATACGAATTATATAGAAAGTATTTAGGAGTGACAATATATTGAGAAAGTTATTTTTATTCTGAGGAAGAGGAGAATGAGACCTAATTTAACGTGATGATTATGTATGATAATTTGAGAATTATGCAAAATCAATTAACTAATCAACAAATATAGAGAATGTTGGAGAATATTTATGCAACATTGTAATAGATATCTAATTCCCTAACAGACGATATGTATTCCAATATTTAGTATTTACTATCCGACTGTTCAAATTCGCATGAGACTCTTTACTCCGAAGATCAGGGCGTGTAATCTTTGTTCCATCTGATGTCATTAACTGAAGTGCCTACTTGGGGGAACCCGGGCTTGTGCACAACGGGTGAGGTGACACCCAGTTTTTATAAACCTGGCCTAGAGTAACTCTAGCAGTTAAGTAGAGCGTCGAAATAAAAATCTGGTACTGTTGCTTGAAGCAATTTAATTTAATAAGAATGTGTTTAAATTCTTATGTCTCTCTTAAGGTAGCCAGTAACAATATTTTACATAGATTTGTGTAATTAATATCTTGGTCCTATAACCTCGGATACATAAATCATAACTTAATTCTTATTTAAAACATTTTCTGCTTCATCTTGTTTCTATACAAAAATTATATAATTGCAGTTTTATATTAACTTCCATTCAAGATGTTGATTTGTATTTACGGTTACTAGATATGACATTCATAGTATTTTCGATTGACCTCTACCGAGCATCATTGTACATAAATTTCGACCAAACGCAAAACAAAGTACTGTAGCGAAAAGAGTGAAATTGATTCTAAGCAGATCATCGTATTTATCGAATTACAATTTCTCAACTCTGCATCAGCTGTGGATTATTCTTGTGTACAGGTTTTATATTAGACATTACATGATTTAATTATATACATTACGTAGTTTAATTTGATCGTATACAATATTTTTATTTTGCTATATCGTAGGTTACGCAATGTTCCGGTTTGAAATGCACATCTCATAGCTAATATAATCAAAATACCTAAAACAGTGCCACTTTTTAATTTCTTAGATGTTTCTGCTTTAGTAAAACCCGTTAAAACAGATGAACACAATATTTATACATAAGGTAATCCAAAACATGATTTTCATTTCCTTTCGGGATGCCTTTTCGATACTACCCCAAGTCATAGCACGCTAATCCATTAGATCCATTTGTTTTGTTTTAATTCCATATACTGAAGATTGTTGGGCTGCCTTTTATATATCCCCCCGTACATAATTATATAATTTAACCGCACCCAAATCAATGACTTGGTAAGGTTACCGTAACATATATGCCCCCAGTCGAAATAAAAAAAAAGTTAAAGATTTTTTTTTAAACAAGACACTTTTTTTTGTTCAAACTTAGTTTGATCGTGATAATATTATCATCCAAAACATCGTACTCCGTTAGAAACATCTCCTTGACTGAAAATTTCAAGGAGATTTGCATATTATACGGAAGTTTTTAATACAAGATATGCAATTGGCAGTTATAGTTCGGTGTGAATGAATTTGTATTTAAGTGTATGTGTTATGATTTGGTTTGCGAAGATGATTTTAAATGATATGATAATGGTATTAAGAAAAATGACAAAAAATATTATCAAAAATATTGCAATTAAAAAATAAAAAAATATGATAATAAAAAAATAAAAATGAAGAATTTAATTTGTGATTATTGTTGATATGAATGTTTAATTGTTTTTGATATGACTATTTAACTAATTTTTATTTTCTTTTAACATAAGCTGGGGATAATGATAATATTGCTTGAATATTGGGTAAAAATTGATGGAAATTATAATGTTTTAACACGAGCGAAAAATCGATTGTTGGTTTTAATATTTTGATCTACTTGTTAGAAAAAAGATTATCTTGATTCAATTAATTAATCTATTGTTGTAGCCAATAAGAAATCAGATTTTTGTGCATGGTAAAGAGTTTGTTTATAGTTACGGAAAAAAGATGTCCTTAAATGCAATACATATTACGAAAAAGAATATTACACATGTTAATTGTTTGTGTTAATGATGAGAAATATAGCTAAATATTATTATTAGGGAGGGTTTTAAATGAAAGAGGTAGTGCCAGAAAATTAATCTAAAGTTGAATTGAAGTTGGCGAGCTATAGTGAATTGTAAAGCAATGATATGTAAAGAATGCATTCAGGTGTATTTGAGAGTTCCTACATTTTCTTTTTTGAAAGATCGATTTAATAAAGTCTTTTTTCGTTAAAATAACTAATTTTTCTAATTGTCTTAGCATTGGAATGGCCAGGCTGCTGTGGTCTTGGCTATTTCGTTTAAATGTTAATTGTCCTGATGATCAGTAGTCTCCACTATGCTTGCTTTTGAGCATTGATTTGGAGCAGTGCCCGGGATAATTTAATATACCGCTTTCTACATCAATGAGACTGTCTTTTCGTCCGAATCCAAAGAGAATTCACGAAGATTAGAACCCTGAGATTGGAGTTTTAGCTAGAGCAAAGATTCTTTACAGTAAAATGGCGAACAACACAAAGACACAACGTTATATATACATATAGATATATTGTAATTAATTATTATTCGACGATATACCGTATATATAATTTTTTATTATTTCAACTGTTATCACAGGTCACAGTGTTGCTAGATACTGAGAACTAAAATTATGTCCAATAACTTTGTGTGATAAGAGTCTGTGTTGGTATAAACTTCAAAATGATCTAATGTTGCCAAACCTAGGTTATGAAAAGTGTTATTATACATCTTGATAAAACATGCGCATGTATTTCTTTTCATACATGCATATTGAAGCAAATCCTTGAAGTAATACTGGAAAATATATTGTGAATTGTATATAAAATTATAACATTGATGGAAACATTTACAAAATAACCTCCTGACACAAAAAAGTTTGTCGCTATATTAAAGAATTTCCAAACGTTACAAGATATTAAACATTGTTTCCTCTGAAGTTGTCAAAATTTCATTTTTGTTTCCAAAAAAGCAAAATCACGATTGTTTCTATTTAAAATTTTGAAGTTGTCTCCCGTAACAATATTCCCGGGACGTCCCTGTTTTCTAATTTTTCACCCTTTGATTCCGCATATCCCACTTAATATTTCACTTTAGTTTGGAACCTTTATTTGCTTTCCTTTTTGAGCTACAGCATCCAAAAGTCCCGAGACCCCTTTCCACCATGTTAATTTCGACCACCAATTAGTTCTTCTAGCTGCCAAAAGGTATGAGCTATCGAACTATGTTTCATCTAAAAGTTGTTCAAAATTGAGCGATTGTTTCAATGGGGGCAAAATCAACCCATGTTACCATTTAAAATTTTGAAGTTGCCCATCGTAGAGGTATTGCTGAGACGATTTCAGAAGCATTATATACAGTATATATATATGAGCTCCTGCGTAGCCTAGTCGGTAGCGCGTTCGACTTCAGTGTGAGCGGTCCCGGGTTCGATTCCCGGTGGGGGCTAAAAAAATTTCGGTGTTGACCCAGCATCGTGAGGACAATTGGGGATCTGCTGTGAATAAATGACAGTGGCGATCACAGTGAGAGCTTCGGCTCTCCTCTCCCAACCCGTCTGGTCAGCGTGGGAGTAGTAGACCAACTCCTCCCTTCGGGGAGAGGCCTCATCCACTAGTGGATTGAATATGGCTGTGATTTATATATATTTACCTATCCAAGGATCTTAATCAGCTTCCCGCTTCGAACACCAGAAAATACGAAACCGCATTTCAATAGCTCTCATAAACAACCTTCACATGGTTTCAGCAATTAGGCTACAATTATCCAACGATTTGGCAAAACAAAACAAAATAAAAAATACTCATTAACTTATACTGTATCACAGAACTGCCAGCAAGTCGATGAACGAGGGTGCCTGGAAACCTTTATAGTTATTCACGGATGAAGGGAAGGATGTCTAGATACTATTTATTATAAATTAAATACTTTGATTCTTTCGTAACGATGAAATTGTATAACAGATTATTTTAACAGCTAAAAATAAAGTGAAGAATTATTTACATCGAAGATATTCAGGCGCTCTACATAATCAATTTATGGACAATTCTATGATAACGGAAACGAACTAGGCTTCATTTATATGAACCATCCCAACATTCATAACAAGGGCTACGGTATAGAAATAACAGTGAGATTCCTTAAATCTTAAACATCTTTCATCGCAACTAATGAAATTGCTAAGTTTATATTTACGACCATCCTCAAAACGTATCGGCTTCCAGCTCATTTTCTTCATTCTCAACAGAAGGCTAAATTGTAAGAAAATTATCTGCCACAGCAGCCATTTATCAAAGCTCTCCAATCAACGAAAAACATCGCACTCAGCTCTCTTAGCACTACATCACTTCGAAAGACCTTCAGGACGATTATAAACCCATTACTTTCCATAGAGCAAAAACATTATTTTCATAATTCACAAACTAATTCTTACCTCTTGAAAGCATATGTCCGCAATTCCAATAGTAGGCGTCGCAATGTACTCGAGTGATTGTTTCAATATGTTTCACCTTCCGCAAGTCGATTATCCTTACCCAGCACAGTAAGAAACTAAGTCCTATTAGCATATAAATAATCGCCTCATCCCCAATAGTAGGCCTCGCAACGTGATAGAGTTGATGGTTTGAATATTTGAATGCTAAGTTCAATCTTGTGGGTAGCCTCAGCTTACGAGGAATATCATAATTCTTCGTAAGCTTTATTAGGGCTGGATTTAACTGTTTTGTTGTATTACGTATTGAAATTAATTTATTTTATGGAACTATATCTAGAACTTTCTGCTTAGAACCTACTGCACTGAGTAGTCTGAGGGTCACATCTAGCTCGCCGGCCTCGTAGTGAGAATGCCTCTCTATACTAGACTACACCCAAGTTGTAAACAAAAATTTAATGATTAGTAACTAAAGCTGGCTATTAAGAAACCAAACCAAACCAAAGTGTGCAGTTAAAAAATAACTTGAGCATGTGAAATGTAGGATGTGCCCCCAATATTTAAAAGTTAACGACGCCTATGACTGTAGTGCATGCCCCAGTAGCACATGCACGTTAGCCGCAAATGGGTCCCATATCGCTCTATATTGCTAATGCCGCTAATGCAGGTAGCAGAGCATCCCCGCTTGAGCTCACGTCGAAAGATGTTGGATCGACATCGGTTATCGGTATAACTAATTTTCCTATTTTCTAAAACTATAGAAAGTATTGTGCAATCAAAACAAATAGATTTTTCTACAAAACATGTTCATAATCAATAAATTTAAAAAATAGAGCAATCGTCATGGAACCATATCGATCCACATCGGTAATCTTTGTTTACGTTGATCGACGTCGATCCATGTGGATAATGTGTGCACTTTCAGATTATGTTTATTCAAGCGATGAGATAAGATCAGTATATCCATCTAGTAAGATAAGATAAAATTAATTTTATGGGCGGTAACATCACTAATATCCATCTAGTGGTAAAATATGCAACTTCATGTCATTGTCAACATGCGGCCAGCTTTGTTTGGTGACATAGAAGTTGTTGACCGTTAAAGCATGTTAAAGTACAGAAATAGCATGCCCTTCCACGTGAAGGACATAGACAAATAAAGTGTTAAAGTTGATCACTGTAAGTACATAGACAAATCAAGACGATTTATTGTAACGCTGGTTACTTTTGTACGGTAGAAAGTAGCGTATTCTCTGGAGGCCGTGTGGTTGTACAGAGAGGAGGAGGACAAGTTAAAGTTAGGTTTATTTACATTTGTTTTACATAATTTCCTTCAATTGAAACTGTTCCATTGTAATCATAGCCATTGTAAACTACGTTGCAAAAGAAGAGGAAAAAGTTAAAAGCATAAGAGCTGTGAACTGATTATAATGGAGTGGAACTTCATATTTGCAATCCACTAGCACAGCGAAATGATTTAACTTTGGCTACAGAACAATAGTATTCTTTACATAAGTAGCAAGTTTGTTTTACAGTTTCTTGTTGGTTTGTCTATGTTGGTGGTAATATATAAAATGGGGGATCCTTTTAAAAAATAGCAAGAAAGCAGGATTACATTATGTTTACCTTTTCAATGACCGATATTGAGCGATCTCGATAACCCTACGGCGGTGATCAATGTTGAACAATGTTGATGTCGATTGATATGCTTGACCAATATTGCCCAAGGTGTTTGTCATCTAATATGGGACCCATGTCATTGAACGATGTTGATCTACGTCGTTTATTCCAATATGCCCATATCGACCGACGTGGATGTGCTGCTTGGTTTGTACCAACAAATATACTAATTTGCGCACTAACTAAACACTCATATATATTCTTTTTGTCTCGTTTTCAGTTTTGAAGTTCAGAGTAGCGAAGAAACGACCGAAGATTTCGCTGTTCCGGAACAGTCCTCAGCAACATGAACACACACAGAAATTTACCCTAGTGTAGACTCACCATTACGTTCGGAATCAGGTTTTCAAATTTTGGCCTATCCTCTAATTTTAACATCCTTGGATGCTTCAAATACGTCACGTATGAGGCAGCTTAATTGTTCTATAAACGTTGCTGATGTACTATTATTATATAACAAATAGATTATCTCCACGCGCGGATGATTTATACGTCTATTTTTCTTTCAAATCGGGTTTTTGCACGTGGCAAATATTTCACCTTGGTTACCTCGCCTAAATTCTAATGCAACGAGACGAAAAAGAACAACAGTAAAAAACAGAACAGTCTGAAATAACTTCCCTGGTTAATTTATTTCGCTGAATGGAAGACCATTTATGTATGGCGCATCTACCGTTCCGAGCAGATTTGATAGCGATATCACTCCTGTTACAGAGATGATGTGAAATCGCAGGTTATCTGTCCCAGTGACATAGTCACGAAGAAGTTGGTCGGAATTTTTCTCAAGTCAGCATGTAATAATGGAATGAAGTAGAATAATTGTATTCATGTTTCTCTGGCATTCACCGAATTCTAAAGAGCGAGAGAGACTAGGCAGGAGCAGTAGAGGAAGTGCTGGTACAGTCGGCACCATTAAATGTTTTCCCTTTTATATTTATTTTGTCAATATCTCAGGAATAAATGGACAGGTTTGAGTACAGTTACCTTAGCGTTAAGGAAACATAAGCCGAATCCTAAATGCTTCCTTTCGTTCCTTTTGCTGAGATACCAAAGGCGTCAAGTGAAGGAACCTTCGGAAGGAGTCTAGGAAAAGAAGCATTTTGGACGTTGTACACTTGGCGAATATAGAGACATCTTTGAAAAGCACGAGTAATTAGGAACGTAAACAATTGTACAGTGGGTGTTGTGATATTGTAGGTAAACAACCCCCAATTGTAAAAGCACGAGTAATTAGAAACTCAAACAACTGCGCAGTTGTACTCCTTTTTCAAGATGCTTTGCACGCGTGAGATTTTTGCTCTCCTCCGCTTGAGGGGGTACGACGCGTATTTTTAAGACAATGGTTTACATGATCATATTCAAGGATGCCCATTAGGTTTGGGCGCTGTCCTTGCCCTAGCCCCTGAAAATCACAACATGGGTGCTCTTGGTCATATTCCTTATTTATTCATTACCTGTACCGACCAGTGAGAGGGTCTTTCATTACGATTGCAATTCTTCCAGTTTACAATTGCAACTCTGAAAAACTTTCCAGGGAACAGCTACACATCAAATTTTCACTGCTCTGTGTAAGTTGTATTATTATCTTCATAAATCAGCAGAAAGGTTTCAAAGCTGCAATTTCAACTGACATTATTAATATACATAAGATGGATACTGCTCACCGCTGTTCCGTGGCTAGGCTCATGAAGCTCTTTAAAGCACGAAGCGGCCGTAGTTCAGTTGGTACAGCGCAGGGATTGAGGGGTGTAAAGTAAGGGAGGGGCCTATCGATTTTTGACCATGGAAAATTTGGGGGTGACACCAACAGGAGTCTGGCAGAATCACTGGTAGAGCGTTGGATTCGCATTCTGGAGGCCTTGGGTTCATTATCAGTGACCGACCATTCTGATTGGGCTTTCCTGGGATTTTCTTCAGTCACATTAGGTAAATGTCGGATGGTAGCTTCAACTTAGGCTCTGGTCGACTCCTTCCCACATCCTTACCATCCTGACTGAGGTTTTGCAGAGTTTTTCCTCAGTCACACCAAGAAAATTCTTGGATGGTACCTTCAACTTAGGCCCTGGCAGGCACATACCCGTATCTTTTCCTCTCTGCTTACCCAGCCTGAGCCTTAGATGCCTGAAAGTCATAAATAAAGTTCAAGTTTGAACCTCACGGGAGACCATCCTGACAGATTTTCCAGGGCTACCCTCTTTACTAAGCGAATACCGGAATGGCACGTAAGCAAGATCCTGACCGCTACTTTTCCCATTCTTTTCTTTACATATGCCGGTCAGATTCAAAGATTCTTAAAGTTGTACTTCAATTCAATTCAACAAGAGGCAATCCAACGCGATATTAAAAAAAAAGCAATACATCAAATGATTTATCGTAGTATTTTTCTAGCTTTTTCACAAGAGCAGAAGAGAATGGAGCACCACATATAGCATGTATCTTATTGAACAGAATATCCCAAATACCACGAAAGAATAAACAAACAAAGAAAGGAACGACTAACTCAATCGATACAATGAAAAGAACAACGGGAGACAAGATGCTAATCGCGTGGGACTTTCTTCCATACAACACCGGTTTTCATGCGATTTGACTTCCTCGTTTTTAGGCGCGATTGCTTTTTTCATCCGTGAATTCATAGTTTTCACACGAAACAATTGAACGCTAAACCGATAGAGGCCGCGAAGGATGGACTCGATGTATCCTTCGCTAAAGGAGGCAAGAGAGGTCACAAGGAAAGGAGAAGAGCTTAGATGAACAGTCTATAAGATGACTGATCTTCCGGTAGGAAAGGAAATAGGAGATGAAGAGTACAGTTAGAATGCAGCGATACTCTTCTGTAAGTTATAGAATCAGCCAACCTATTCCGAAATCCGAAGTTAGGTTTTCACACAGGATGGACGTTAGTCATATGTTAGCAGTTACGTAAATTATTTCAGGCACTGAAAACCACTAAAATTAATGTTTCAACTTTTCACTTAAAGTATATGTCGACTCCAGGAGCCAAGGGACATTGAGGAATAAAGAAGTTTGGGGGTAATCGTTTATATATAACTCGGAGTGGCACAACTGTCATATTTTGTACAAAGACGATAATGGTCAAAGATCAGAATGTGGGGGGGGGGAGAGACTGCATTTGCCTAGGGTAGTTACAACACGAACTCGTCGGGGTCGGAATATGATAACGGAAAATGTAAAGATATATAACCGAACCTGATCTAACCTTTCGCTAACCCATGGTTACTAATCTAAGATAAACTACGAAAAGCCAGATTTGTTTACCTCTTAATGTTTCCCGTAGGAGATGTTTTTTAGTTCACCAAATGTTTGTCCAATTCAAGGACTGAAGTTAAATCATAATTTTGACATGATATTAATATTTTGACCTATATTGTTTATTACATGTAAGGTAGGAGGTGGCAATTTCGCCATGGTTGCAAATCTCCCACGATGTTCGCAATTTTTTTAAAGCAGAGTCGAAAGATGGTAATAGTGTCAGACCAACCAAGCACCGTATGAGAAATATTTGTTTTTTGCTTATACTTCCAGAATTCTTGGTAATACGCATGCGCGGTGTAGTCAGTGGTGAAGAAAAACGCATGGTTCATCTAATTTTTGATGCGGTTACAGTGTATATATATATATATATATATATATACACACACATTCAATAAATAAAATATCACCCTATCCCATACGTGCGCCATTTGACGATCCAAAAGACTTTCGGCTTTTTTTTATGTTAAAGCTTAGCATGATGGAATTGTCGCCTCCTACGTTAGGTTCTAAATAATACAGAGGAGGAGATTTGATTTTCTCTTTTTTCCACAGAATTGCCGGCTCTAGCCAAGTTATTGATTTTTTTCAAACATATTCAATATTGTTCTTAAAACAATGCATCCAACTGTTTCCGTTATTCTCTGTGTTTCGGCTTGTTATAATGTATTTTGATTCCTCTATGTTTAACCTGTAGACCTATCTCATCGCACGTGTCTACGAAGACTTCGGTATTAGGCTACTTTGTACTGCATCTCTATCGTCCCCTATTAAATCTACATCAACCGCGTGCACGAACAGTTGATTCAAGCCATTCAACGTTAGACCCTTTTTGTCCTGTTTTATTTTTAAAATCGCATATTCTAAACCAAAGTTAAACAGTAGTGGTGACAAGGCATCGCCTTGTTTCAATCCGTTGCGAATCTTGAAACTATCTGACATATTATTACCAACCCATAATCTGCTTATGGAGTCACTGAGACACATCCACACTAGCTGAACAAGCTTTTTCGAAATTCCAATTCCTCCCAGGATACTGTATAACTTTTCCCTCTTTGTAGAATAATATGCTTTCTTAAAATCAATGAATAGCTGGTGAACAGTCCCATTGTGTTTCCATTTCTTCCCCAAGATTTGTCTCAAAGCGAAAATCTGGTCCAATGTGGATCTATTTCTTCTAAATCCACATTGGTGATCTCCAAATATTTCATCTACGTATACACTTAGGAGTATTAACAGAATATTAGTTAATACCTTGTAACAGGTTGGAAGTAACGAGATTCCGCAGTAATTATTACAGTCCGATTTATCGTCTTTTTTGTAAATCGGAACTATTATTGATGTTTTCCATTCCTTTGGGAGCTCCTCCTTTCTCCATATAGCACTTATCAATTTATGTAGTTCCTTGTTTAGTATCGCTTCTCCCACTTTAATTAATTCCGCTGGAATACTGTCTATTCTTAGTGATTTGAAATTTTCTGATTTCTTTATCGACATTTCGACCTCAATGTCGCTAGTTTCGAGTATCCACGGTTCTGCTGTAAAGATTTTAAATTCCTCTGTTTCATCCCCGTTGTGTACATTAAGAAGTTTGTCGAAATAACTTTTCCACACATCGACAATTTTAGTCGGATCCGCCTGAAGATCTCCACGTTCATTTGTAATCATTCCTAACCTCGGCTGGTAACTTTTTCTTCCCGTTTTCCTCTATCCCCTGAATCTTCTGCGTCAGGTATTCTCGCTTTTTGTTTTTGAACCCGAGTGTGGCGTTTTGTTTCGCGTTACTGTAGTGGTTGGTATTGGCTTCGCTTTTATTACTTAGCCATTGTTGCATTGTTTGTTTTCGTTCCTCATGAAGTTTAAGGGATACATCATCAAACCAAGGCTTGTTTTTTCTACAGTTTCTTCTCACCTACCCGTTACTTAGCTGCGCCCTTCACTATATCAAGAAATGTCTCCCACATCTTACTTACATCAATTTCACTGTTAATTTCATCTTTATTACTAATCACGTCGGCCAAGATTTCGAACCTATTTGAGATTTTCAGTTGGTAGTCTGATTTTACGCTTGGATTATTTAATCGTTTAATTTCGAATTTCAGTTGTTTTGATCATTTGGTTTCTCTGTTCGCGATGCATAATTTTCGCTCACTTTTGTGATCAACTGATCACTAACTGATGGTCGGTTTCACCTTCCGCTCCCCTTTAAGACGTAGCATCCATTAAATTTGTGTGTCTTCGTCTATCCACTAATACGTGACGGATCTGGTTGAGTGTTTTGCCATCCGGATATGCCCTTGTGTCTTTGTGTATGTGTTTGTGCTGAAGCTGAAAGTACGTGCTCTTTAATAGTAGGTTTTTCGAGATCGCGAAAGTTATCAGTCTTTCTCCATTGTTGTTGGTGATTTCGTGAAGTCTGTATTTGCTTATTGTAGGTATATATTTTCCCTCCCTCCCTACCTTAGCGTTGAAATCACCCAGCACAATTTTCGTATTATACTTTGGTAATCGGTCAAACAACCTTTCTAACTCATCGTAAAATGTATCTTTATCATTAGCCTGCTCGGTCGGAGCATAGACATTTATTAAAACCGTGTTACACCATCGAGTTCGTACAATAGCCTTTCGTTCACGAACTCTATATTCTGAACTACCTGGAGGGCACTGTTCTTAATGAGGAATCCTATTCCGAAATTATGAGACTGTTTTCCCCCGTAATAGTTGTGCTGGCACTGTTGAATGCCATCTTGACCATCCCACCGAACTTCTTGTATCGCTAATATGTCTAGCTCGTACTTCTCGGTCTCGCGTACCGCCACCTGAACAGCGTCCGTTTGGTATAACGATCGTACGTTCCACGTTCCTATTCTAAGGTCTTTCTTAATCGTCTTCTTGGAGCCCCCTGAAGCAGTCCCAACCCGGAGATCCGAATGAGCCGAATGAGATCCGAATGAACCATCTGTTACTTTTTCTGGACATGTTTTAGCGGTGTAGAGTTGTCAGCTCTACGACCTCGCAGTAAAGGCAGACATTAAAGATGTCGTCCTCTGTCCATCTCTGAACCTTGCCGATGTCATTCATCTTCAGTCTTAGGGTGGTAATGGTGAAGCTGCTTCCCTTCGCCATGATATTTTTGTTCGGGATTATCTTCTCCTAGCTTTCGTAGATCCCTCTACTAACTGCAAGGCAGCAGTACTGGTTTTGACCCGCCCCGAAATATTTCCGCTACACACCACATCTGGTCGGCATTGTCCTATGCGCTGCCTGGGGTGCAAATAAAGATAATAAATAAAGTCTTTAATTCACAATGATAAAATAAGAATTACGTATTAAAATAAATAAAGATTTGTAGTAATACACAATTCTTATTTCATCAGTGTAAATCAAGGACTTCCCTTTATTGGCATTATTTTCTTTTAAAAAACTTATTATTTGTGGAAATCAAATTAAATACATTATAATATTGATTTTAATTGTTTATCTAATTATTACTTTTTGAATTATTGTTAATTAATTAAATTTGTAAAGCAATTTAACACTCCAGTGCCTTTCAGCCTTGAAAACATTCAGCTGGGGAAAAAAATGACTTATGTTATGTGAACAGCAAGCTTGTAATATCCATACGGAAGTGACAACTAGTATTTTCTGAGGATGGTACGAAGTCATTAGAAATAATTTTTTCAATGGTTTGTAAAGTGCGGTACGCGTATCTCACGTGATTTCTAAACAGTATATCTGTTTCAATAGTCTTCACGTGTTAAAGCTTACAAATTATTAGGTAAAATATACAAAGAATCGGCTTCTAACCCCCAAGACGTCCACATGACCAAAGGACCTTTATTCTTTATATTTACAACACACATGCATAATTGTCTTAGAGCGTGTTTAGAGTTGATAATTTAAGGAATATCCTAATCAGTACAAAACCCCGTTTGGGGTAAAAGGAAGAGTGACGCAAGAATTCTACTCACAAAAGAAGTGATATCTATTTTGCGAGTGACTTTCTTTGTGTCACTATGGCGAAAGTATTGCCTTTGTAATAAACTTAAGAGACAGTATCGTTCGGCCATAGTGACACAAAGAAAGTCACTCGCAAAATAGATATCATTTCTTTTGTGAGTAGAATTCTTGCGTCACTCTTCCTTTTACCCCAAACGGGGTTTTGTACTGATATCACTTATTTTGTAAGGCTGCCTATAAAAAGAGAACTGTAACATGAACCATCTATGCCGACGCTCCTCTCTCCTGCACACGCGCTATAACGTGTAAGAGACACGTGAACTCTAAATACAACGGAGAAACCACATCTGCGAGGTTGCTTCGGTGGCCTGCTGGTTAAGGCGTCCAGTTGGTTAACAAAAAAGCCCTAGTTCGAGTCCCGGCGAGGTTAACACTAGATTTTCCTTTCAGAATATATTTTCATGTGTTTATATATGTTTATATTTATTATTAATAATTGCTTTCCTGCATTTTACGTACATTATCTTAAGTTAGTGACAATGGCGAAGTGGAGGTTAGGTAAGGTTATTTAAAAAATACAATAATTTGAATTAAAAGCTTTTTTTTTTTAAAAAAAAAGAAGAAAATATTGTGTTCCTCAGGGTTTTAACTTCTGAACTTACACAATTTTCTTTATTTAAAAAAAAAAACCACTCGACCGGGATTTGAACCCACGAACCCACGCGGCGGAGTCAAGAACGCTGGGCTACCGAGGCTTCGCGCTTGCAGTGATGGAAACAGATATTTATTGGAAACGGATGGTGGTCTACAGGGACTCCTGTCTTGTAACAAAGAAAAGTGTTTCCTGCTTCTAAACGTGATTTATAGCATTCTGAGTATATTGCAACAAGTCAGTAAATGTTGAATTTGTTGAAGACGATTGCCTATAAAGCACAGTATGTTTCGATTAAAGGACGAGGTGGATAACCGATAATGTGTAGCATTTTTTCTCATAGCAACAAGGAGCAGGATGCAATCCCGCGCAAAACATGCATTTATATTCTTGACAGAAAGTACATTTTAAATTACTCACCATGGGAACGTGGAGGTTAGGTAAAGTTAGGTACGGTCATGTATCTTTACATTTTTCTCCTTTACGTCATGCCCAGATGAGTGGAGCAGCAGCGGAGAGTGTTCTCCGTACGGGCTCGTATTTAAAAAGTGGCACGTGTCACTATGGCGGAAGGATACAAGATCGATTTTGCTCCATATCTCGAAAACCGTAACTCCTATCAAAAATCTAAGCTTGGATTTACCCCCATTATCACGGGGGGCGGACCCCTAAAACCCCCCGGTACCATCCATGTGGGGCTAAAACAAAAAGATACACAAAATGACGGACATACCTTTCTATTATTTGTGAAAATTTTGTGATTCGGTTAAAAAAGTCGTAACTTTTGAACCGCTCCACCGATTTTAACGTATGATACACAGTTTGAAACGTATTGAAGCGTAGAATAAGATCCAGTAAGTTTCGGCCGCCTATATGGTCTGGGGTCAGTGCTATCCTAAAAAATGTGAAATTTTGATATTTTGTTCAAAGCGCCCTAGGGGGTCCCAAGAAGATCCTACCGACCCAATTTTTTCCTGTGTCTTAGTATTGGAAAGAGCTTTCAAATGTAAGTTCAAGCATCAAAATCGGACTTATACTTCGGTAGATCCGAAACTAACTGTATGCTATGTGAGTGCCGCCAACAGTGTCCTTTGCCAGCGTCACTCGAAGAACTGCCGTTCTTGATGATACCTAATGTCGGAATATCGGCCGATAACTAGCTGCGCTAGATGCTACGGGATTCACCTATTCACATGTGGCGGTGATGTCAACGTACCTGAAGGTTGCACCGGAACAATGGTTCGCATAACGAGCATGACTGAGTGATTAAAAGGATTTGACAGTGTCACTGTCACATGACATAATGAAGAGAAGTTGTGATATTTACAGGCGTGTCAATTCGCACTGTCATACTAGTCTATCAACAGTGGCGGATATCCTAGTCAAACAGTAATAGTCATCAGAACTGCGGTCGAGAAAGGTTCTACGGATAGGACCTGTTGCCGTGTATCACGTATTGTGGCCGCAAAACAATTTGGCAAACAACCAAGAATTGCTGAAGAATGTCAATACAGCTCATTTGTGACAGAATATTTTGAAGGCTGCAGATATTTTCCGGTCTCTCGAATTTGTCACAACACTATTACGCAAGTTTCAGTCAGATGTGCCTATTTTTTTGTCCGGTGAGTTTATTCTGTTCACAATATAGCCTAATAAATTTACCACATTATATCAGATATTGGTCAGAGAAAACATTTTACAAAGCATGTGAAAGAGTGACTAACTTAATGTTTTGGTAACTTAGTTACATTACTGAAACGTTAATTTCTGGTTTTCACAGCACCTTAACATTGTCATATAATTCTTTTACTATTGCTGTGGGGAAAGAATTTCAGTAAGGTATGCTCAAAAAGCGTATAGGTTAATATTTTTTTACAGCGTGTAAACTTCATATTTTCCCTATCTTGATTTCATTGTGGGTTTGAGAGTATCAAGGAGTTTGCTTTTATAATTCAACATTACTTTGCTTACTCTAAGTTCGTGATTAATACTTTCCGCCTTTTACGTAATTCTTTTTTTATTATTATTAGGCTGTTATCGCATTTATGATTTGCATAGAACATCCTCTTCCTTGCGAAACTAATAACTTTTTTTTTATTTCTTCTTCCTTCTTATTCAATATGGTATAATCAGATTTCTTTCCTTATTTTATGACCTTAACGCCTCCGTTTCTCTGTTACTTTCACTTTGCTTAAAACATCGAGCTCTACGTAACAAAATAGGAGTGATCGACTAGTGTCGGAAGATAGACGCGAGAGCAAACATTTAATCTCAATCGTCCACTTAGAGTTTAAACCATTAATGTAGACAAAATTTTAAATTCTAAATATGTTTTTACGTTTGTTATTCCTATGCGGCTCGATTTTTATTTATGTCTTAATTCTTGAGTTATACACGTACCGGACTGTGCATATAATTCTACAGGCTGTAAATACACAGTAATATATAGATACTTTGCAAGAATTAGGGCTGCTTTTCTTGCAAGCGTGTATTGCTTGTTTAGCTTGCGATTGAGATGAGTAGCCAGTTGAAACACGTCTTTTATTGCGTGTTCTACGTGTAACACATTTCAATTGGTTACTCACCCAAATCGCAAGCAATGCACGCTTGCAAGAAAACCAGCCCTTAAGATACATATAAAAAAATGGGCCACACAGCGAGAACAAGCGCAATAAAGGTAAGTTATGACTGAAAATTTGGTCCATATTGTTTTAGACTGGAAGTGGACCATTGAGATTAACTGCCCCCTCCGCTTCCTGGTTTCATAGATTCATTTTTAATGGGACTGATCAGTAGTAGCAACAAGACGAGATCGGACACTACTTTTGTCCTTTTGGTTCGTAGAAAATTGCGCGAGGTTTGTTGGCATTAGCCAGGGACCCGATTAAATATCGACTAGCGTGACCGCAAGGGAAAGATTGCAATTTGTTTGCGAGAAACGGTATTAAATATCCAGTTGCTTGATTTTGTCAATGACGTCAATTTTAGCAAACTGAAGATTTTAAGACGAAAGCTGCGACCAGGGAAACCCTGGTCGCAAATGGATCTGTGTTTATTATTTTCGACACGCGGGCATTAAAACGCGGTGAATCTTGATTATGATGCCACGTAAGACCATCTTTATTGTTGTTTTACAACATCTTACACGTCTCCATGTCTCTTGTTTCTATTTACACCACGTGAGCGCGTTAGAAGTGTCTTATTGGTTGAAACTCTGTATGGAATGTTTGTAACAAAGTTCCCTATTGGCTAAAACATTCGTGATGTTTGCTTTGAGTTTGCCTAAGGATACGCAAATTTCTCTTTGCGAACTCGTTATAAGTGCTATATTTAATTCCATCTCAAATCGCAAGGCAAACACTTAGCAACTTTTAGTCAATGTAATTGCATTGCGTTGCTATAGCAATTTTCCAAACTACGATATTTAATCGGGCCCCAGGAAGATGAGGGCTACATCTAAGCAGCAGTTCTCAAATGTGCTAAGGTTCTGCGACACTGTCCGTGAAAAATCCTTTTGTCGACAGCAAAGATTCGCAAATAATCTTCCCTTTCGCTATGCAGTGACTGTATATTTAAAGATATTTTTTTTAGGTATTTACGAGAGGGGCTCGTAAAGTTTAATTCTCGCCCGGAAGTTATTGAGCTATGTGTATGAAATTTTGCCAGTGTATTTACTGATCCTTATGTACTTTACTGATCATTTTTTTCATGTGGCTGCATCATCCGTGCGTGATGGTCTTCCAGTCCTTGACTCGTCTGTGACGGACATGTGGCGAGTTTGGAAATTACTTTTTCACCTCACAACAGTGCCATTTGACGGGAAATTATTCTCATAAATAGCCATCATTTCACAATGAACTTGCCGGGCACTGTTCACCTTCAAATGCAGGAACTCTATCTCGCTGCGAGTCTCAATCTTCTCCATCTTGCAGATTACTGACATCTAATACAACGTGTAAAGAAACGAAAGGCACAATTTCATACACATAGCTCAGTAACTTTAAGGGTGATAATTAAAACTTTACGATTCCTTCTCGTATATTATATAATTGTTTACGTTTTTATTAATATTTTATCTCGTTAATTTTATTAGTGTTATAGTAACTGATTGGTTGATAATAAATGCATATTATGACTAATAGGTGTTTGTAATGTGCTGATAATTTGGTAACTGCTTTTATCACGGAAGAATTTAAATAATAATACGGTAGTCTGGAATTGCTTTATAATAAATTGCCAGTGGTACTTATTTTGACACGCCGATCATGATAGTAAATACGGTCGTAAGACAACGTTTAAAATGGCGGCGTTCTATCGTGGATAATAAAAAGAAAAGAACAAAACCTAACCTTCCGAACCTCCACTAACCGTTCCTAACACACTTATTATAATACAGGTGATAATAGAAGAATGTTTTTGTCAGGAAAATAAAAATATAATTTGACATATTATAATTCCGACCGTATTTACTATTATGATCCGAGGCTCTTATTGAATTATTTTTGCTTGATATTGTAATAGAGAAATGCCGGAAAGGCACTGAATTGTAGTATTACGTTTTGATAAGGGATGTTGTAAATAATTGGATGAATGAGTACGTACATGAATGGCTTTTAATGAATATAGTTTGAATATTAGGGTTCATTTTCAAGCCCGCTTGCGTTGCTTGTGATTTGTGTGAATATCCAATTGAAACAATTGTTTCAACACGTAATAAAGCTACACCACGTATTTCAATTCCTACTCACCCAAATCGCAAGTAAAGCACGCTACGCAAGCCTCCTTGAAAATCAGCCCTTACCTTTACCATATTGGTTTAATATTTTAAATGTGATTTAAGGTAAATATCTTAGCTCTTTGGATTTAAATTCTTTTAAAAGGGAATAGCATTAGAGGTTGATGCAAGAATGGCTAATAAATAAGTATATAGCTGTTGAGTGGAAAAGTGGGTTATTGTTAAACAGCATTTAGCGGTGTAAATCACGCCCGCCATCTTGGTATGACCTTTCCATTGATTTACATGGGATTGTTTTACTAGTCTTATATCTCTCAGGAGCGTAATTTTTAACTTCTGTTTTCGCCTAGTGTTCGGTCATGTTCTCTTTGACTCATGCAGTATAAGAAATGCAATATTTTACACACGAACAGCATAATTTCCCATTGATATATTGCGAATTTTTTTGGTAAACTATTAATAATACATTATACTCATATAACTTAAGAAACTTCACAAACCAAAACTCTCTAAGAGTCAATATAACTACCAAGGCAAATTTCGTGAAAGCGGAACTTGAATATTCTACTTCTGAGAGACATAAGACGAGTAAAACTATTCCCATGTTAATCAATGAAAACATCATGTAAAGATGGCGGAGGTGATCACACAGTTAACAGACAAGAATTATTATGAAGATGATAAATGATTAATGAGTTTGATAATTTTATTGCTTTGGTAATTATTCTTTTATCTTTATTCTCTCGTATTTCGTTTTGGTAAATTAATATTTTATATTAATAAAATTGTGGCTTGATAAGAAATAATCAATTTTCAAATTTTGTATCACAAATGGAGTAAAAATACGAGCTGCATTCAAGTTATAACGCCTATTTTTTCAGGTCTGGTACCAGATAGAAATGTGCTGTTTTTTTAAAAACACACGAGCACTCGTTGGCAATGCGTGACAGAGATGGAAGGACCGTTCGGCTCACAAAACTCTAGCGGCAACGGCGAGAGTGATGGCTGTTTTGGATACTTACGATATTCGTAAAATGGCGACGTTTTCATTCCAAGAACAGCGTGTAATCATTCGTTTTCTCCATTTGCGTGGTGTGACACCGCTTGAAATTAATCGGCAGTTGAGTGAGGCATTTGGTGATTGTTTCATGGATGTGTCTCATGTGCGTTCGTGGGTGCGACAGTTCAAAGAAGGCAGAACGTCGTGTGACAACAAACAGGTCGGTCTGACGACATGAGCAAACGAGTGGAGGAAGTTGTGTTGGAGGATCGCCGAATGAGAGTGGAAGAAATTGCCTCCAAAGTTGGCATTTCCGTGGGATCTGCGCACACAATCCTGCATGAAGACCTGAAAATGCGAAAAGTGTCCTCCAGGTGGGTGTCACGAATGCTGACTGACGAACACAAGGCTGCGCGTGTGGCATGTTGTCAGGCAATGTTACGCGTGATGAAGCCATGAATGGGACTTTCCTTTCATCGATTGTGACAATGGATGAGACATGGATACGTTTTTCAATCCTGAACAGACGTTCTGCCTTCTTTGCACTGTCGCACCCACGAACGCACATGAGACACATCCATGAAACCATCACCAAATGTCTCACTGTTCAACTGCCGATTAATTTCAAGCGGTGTCACACCACGCAAATGGAGAGAACGAATGATTACTCGCTGTTCTTGGAATGAAAACGTCACCATTTTACGAATATCGTAAGTATCCGAAACAGTCATCATTCTCGCCGTTGCCGCTAAAGTTCTGTGTGCCGTACGGTGCTGCCATCTCATTCACACATTGTCAACGAGTGCTCCTGTGTTAAAAAAAATCTTTTACAAGACTGTTTCTATCTGTTACCAGACTGAAAAAAATAGGAGGTTTTATAACTTGAATGCACCTCGTATGTAGATGGAAAACCAACCTCAGACTTAATAGTATAACGAAACAGTTTACATTTTAACAAATATTATTCTATCTTTTTATATTACCATACATTACTATAGATTATTTATTATTATAAATATGTTACTTATGAGTCTGTATCGTACGATTCGTACTTTGATCATAAGAACATTCTATTGTGATGAATAAATATAGAAAGTTAATGGATCTGGTTTGTAATCCAAATTAGGGTGAGAATACACACAGAGTTTTAAAATTTAAACCTAGGTTATTTTATTATAGATACTAGGTTCGTTATGGGTCCTTCTCGCTCTTGGGATGGTCCTAGTAAAACCACTGTTGCTATTAGTAACCTCAGGCTTGTGTGCAGACACTTTTGGGACAGAATAATGTCCCAAAAGTGTCTGCATAAAATCTTGAGGTAATTACTAACGTTTCCTTAAAGCTAATTGAACTCATTATTGAAGCATGACATGAACTTTGGTCTGTGAAAGTTACATTTTGTTTACCTGCACTGAATTCTGAATAATTGACGTTAAACGAAAAAGGCGGGAAAACCCACTTGGATTGAGCCTTAAAACAGTAAATAACGTACGAATTAAATATCATTATAATTAAATAAAGATACAATTGGTTCTAATTAAATCTGATTAAACCTAACGTAAGTTAATTGATATCAACGAAATATAGAGATTGGCAATGCCATAACAGGTTCAGAGTTCCCATCCACATGACACTTGAACATGCTGTTTTTATGTCATCCAAGACTCGAACCTAGAAACTAGGAACAGGACTGTTTTCATGTTGTTAGTTGTTGGTATTAAGTATTTCTCTTAAACGATAAGATCAATGCTCCTCAAGCTACAAGGAAACAGGGGTGGGCTTTCTGGCCTTCGGGCCCTTGTTAATGTGTATATGCTACAGACCTATATAATTGTATTTCCTTCAAATCACGTAACAATGGCACTCAGCGATATTTGACAACCTCAAAGAAGTAAAATTTATATGAACTCAATCTATGCACCCATTTAATCTTTAAAAATAGAGTGTAAATAGACAATAACATCACAGAGAGAAAGGGATGTCAACAAGAGATTCTTTTCAAGCATCAGTATTACACTTGACTGGAGATGTCTTTCAATTTTAACAGTAGGAAAAAGATAATGCGGTTTAAAAGTACAAGACCAAACGGAGGCAGAGAGTTTGTTTACTTCCGACATACGCGTGCACAGGAGGGATGCAGCTCAAACTGTTATAAACTTGTACCTATTGCTTCACCAAGATTTCGGGTCCGTTTTCGTCTCCCATGTGTTGACAATTACTTGACTTTTTTTTTTTCAGAAAGAGGCCTCTTTCCAAGGTTTGCCAATGGTCCTGTTAGCAATAAAATACCACCACAACTAAAATTTAGCACAGAAGGCTATTAGAATTATACTTCCCTTTGTTAGCACTTAGCACGTATTGGTGCGAGACTAGTTCTTTTAGCGTATGTTTCCAAAAAACGAAGTTCCGTAACAGAATGGATGCTGAACCTGACATGCGACTTCAACTCTCTTCCACAAAGTCAGACGTGAAAGAACTTTCCATCAGAAACCCACTGCACTCCTCGCATTGAGGGAGTGAAAAAGATAAATAAATATTTTTATATTAGGAAACAATTGTTGTGCATTTATTTATTTTATTTGTTCTTAAATGGTTATTGTTCTTATTCGTGTAGAATACTAGATTATTAGAAAAAGCTGAAAGTGTTAATTTTACTGTTAACTGAAATCAATTTCTCCCAGTAGTGAACTTCCTTGTTGGATATGTATTTCTATTTTTAATTTCCTTTTCTGGGCTGAATTAGCAACTTTCATATAAGTACGTCACATCTGAGGATTGGGAACTAGCGATCAAGCCCTTAATGAGGATACCATCCCGACATTCGCCTGATCAACTGAAGAAAACCCTGGAAATCTTCAGTTAGCATATCCATCAGCAAGGGTCGAACTCGCGTGCCTCCCCATTGCAGATCCGAAGTCCGAGACTTTACCAACTTCACCACTAGGTTTGGGTCATTGGCTCGTATCTGAACAAAATCGTTTACACTGTACATAAACCGGTCCTATTAAACTATGTTTGGACTCCGCAGACTTGTATTTGTGTTAAAAGGGCTCCATGGTCAAAAATGTTTGAAAATCAGTGATCTAGACCCGCTGCCACTCATACCCTCAAGGTAACTCTCGTGCAATTTTCTAGCGTTGGTGACCAGTTCCTTGATATAATATTCCTTCAAGGCGTGTTTACGTGTTTCTTTGTCGGAGTTCGCATGACAAATTGTAGTGAATTATACGCCATACTGTGAAGTGTAGATTGCGACGTACGTACCTGCGCTTGGCTGCGCTGCGTTTTTTGTATTTTCTTTCGTCAGACCACCCTTACACGTTGCACTACCTCGACTGTCTTGACTGGCTGTCTCCGTAACGTTTTTCGGGGAAAGCGCTTCCAGAAGGACCTCATTCTTGTGCTGTTAAATAATGCGCCACACACGCGTCTTACTGGTGGTCAGTCCTTTCCTTTCACACTGCTGCACTATTCTTGAGAGATTCTTCCTTTTTCCGGAAATAGCAACTATGTACTCGTGCCATATATCAGGAACTTTCGATACCATTGCGGAAACGTAGGAACGACTACTCTACGTACAACAAGTCCACATTGCTACTGACACATCATGCCTATAACAGTGGCGTTGTGTACTTTACTTCTAGGGTGAAATAGGACCAAGGTTAAAACGTCTTATTTTAACTGAATCAACCTTCCGTATAGTGTTCTACTTTCTCGAATTTCAGACCTGAATTCAACCCCTCCCTCAGGGTAAACATGACAATTCCATTGGTTTCCAAAGAACAATAGTCAAAATGGCTTGTTTTTTCTCTGAGACTCTCAACCGAGGTCTGAAATTAGGAAAGTTAATAGCTGACAGAGTACTGTCAAACATCCGAAAAGTGTTCCTCCACTAGAACATTACGAAGTGTTCTACCAAAATCCAGCTTCAACAACTTCCCACGTTGGTGCGGATTTCTGATTTTGTCATCGTGGTCTAAAATCGGATTATTACTATTCTATGTGGCTATTAAAATTAGATCAATGATAATTTATTTGGGCTATATGAAGACTCAAATCCCACAAAATATCTAGAAAGTTAAACGAGTTGAAATGTTCATTCAAAAAAAATACTGCAGATTTGAGTAGTGTTGCCCACGAGACGAGATTAAGGCTGTATCGTCTCAAAACTTTCATGTTCAGAAAATGTCTCGTCTCGAATAGATGTATATTATATATTACGAGAGTTCTGTCTCGTCTTGATTTCCATAGACATTTCTCTGTCTCGTTTCGTCTCATCTCGTAGGCAACGCTAAATTTGAGCGTAATGGAGAGTGATTAAATTAAAAACATTTAGACTAGACAGGCAGGCTATTATGGCCAAATCGATTTACAACAGGGGTGGAACTACAATACCACTGTGGGGAAAACGTATCCAGCGGGGGCCTAGATTTTAAATCTTTTTCATAGTTGTTACCCAAAAAGCCAGGCGACGTCGGTATTTAGTCGGCGAAGGTGGGACCGATAGGCGGGCACTGGGCGGGGTTACGCTCCTATGGCGGCAAGTCGGGGTCCGACCGTAGCACAGAGAATGGCCTCTACGACCAACGGCCACTTATGGGCCGCGCTGACCTTCCATGAGCTATTTCTCCACTACTAGTTGGTCGCACCGTCGTCGGGGTCGGCATTTGGCTTGCTGGGTAAAAGGGAGGGAATTTTTATGACTGACCGGCAATTTTCACCCGATCTGGAGATATTCTCCGTTTAAAAATCTGGCAACACTGTTTTTCTCGCTCACTTAGTGTGTGTTTTTTTCACACTTGCGACTAGAGACAGGATAAGCACCCGAGGCTAAACCATTCTCGCGCATGCGCATTACTCCTTAAAGGTAAAATAAATATTACTTCCAACCATGTGCTTCCAGTTGCCAATTTAGCGTATAGGTAGTATGTCGAAAAACTAATCCATGGAACACGCCTTCGAATCCTGGTGTAGTTTTTCTATTTCTTTTTCTTAGTGATAATAACCTTTTCTTTTTCTATATATAAACGTATTAGGAAATTTTATAAAATTAGTGGAAAGACGCATGTGGGGGTTAGGTAAGTCAGGTTCGGTATTTTTTTTTTTTTATTGCACACGCGATTAACTTGTGTTTTCACAAGGTTCTCTCGCTAGTTACAAACTTTTTTTTCACATGCGACAAGAATTTGCTCCAATTACATATGGGAGATGTTGCTAGAGTCCCTAGGACAAGAGGCCTCAGAGACTCGTTGCAGGGGCGCCGAATATTTTAGTTACGCCACTGCTTTACAAGCACTCATCCAAGAGTAGGAATAGAGTATATCGCTGTCGGAATTTGAAATGGAAAAATTGCGTCAAGAACGCGTCACTACTGACTTGTTACGTAATGCGTGAACTGTAAATACAACGGCCAAACCTCTGTTTACAAGTTCCCATCGTGGTGCAGTGGTAAAGCTTTGACTTGCTGTATAAGAAACCAGGGCACGAATCTCAGCAGGGGCAAGACTTTTTTTTTCTTTCAAAATATATTTCCATATGTTCATATTTATTATTAATAATTGCTTTGTTGCATTTTTCGTAGATTATCTTAGATTAGTGACCATGGGAACGTGGATGTTAGGTACGGTTATGTATCGTTACACATTTTGTTCTCATATACATCACAGTTCTTGAAGCAAATTCCGTTTGAAGTTTCGACAGCGATACGCTCATGAGTGGGGAAGATGAATGTAGCAGCGTGTTGTCTCTTCTTATCTTTCTTCATACTAGACATAACTAATGAAAGAAAAGACAATCTAAAATTTGTGTTGCATATAAATCGATAAAAATGATACCTGTGGGTGAGTGATGCTGCTGCTTTGCAATCGAGGGATATCGGGTTCGATACCCGGTGTGGACACGGGTAGTTCGATGCCCGCTTTAAGATGTAGGCTGACGTCATGTTCATTCGATGGAAGATAATGGCAAACTACCATCGTTTCACCTGGCCTATGGACCTGTGAGTGATAGACATTCCAACGTGTGGAATACCAATCGTCATCAAGTCGATCTAACAAGGTATGCCATGGAATTTCCAATTGTATTTCTAGGAACTAGTGTTCGATGTTACGTCATACGAACAGATAGCTTTTATTTCGAGAGACTCGTCTTTGAAGACTAATTTTACATGATGGTAGTTATGAGTGTTCTTCTACCCGAAGATAGGACCAAGTCGAGAAAGTCTCTGGACAAGGTGAATTGACGGTTGTTTGCCATTGCTTTCCATAGTTTGAAGATGACGTCGTATGAACGGGACCTACAGTTTAACCACTCATACTCAGAAATATAAATTTTGGGGAAGGGAGTTCTGGGTTCCTTGGACTTTGGATATATCAATGTAAACAATTCATCACTTGAAAAACAGTTACTTCAGTTACTTCTGAGAAGAAAAAAATTGTTGTTGTTTGAGTTTGAAGTTCCATGTAAAATAAATAATTATTACATTTCTAGTCACTGGAGGCCATTTTGTGACATAGTTATTTTTAACTCGATGCGGTTCAGTACAAGGTCTGCCACTACAGTGTTAACTCTATTTGCCCCCCCCCCCAAAATGGCTATATGTTATCAGTGTCCAATCTAGAAATTTTCCTATAGGGGGCAAAAATTAAATTTTGCCGCCCTTCCCACTTCCCTTTCTATCGCTATTTAGCCATACAACACGACTAGCCGACGCGATGCGACAGTCACAATATTGTCTCGTATCACGTACCCCGTAGTGTATTTTTGTTATCATCACTGGAGCCTTGTTGTGGCATCACTATTACCAACTCCAGTAAGGCAGAAGACTTGCCTATCTGACTTGAATCGTGGTTTTGAAATTTAAAGATGAAGGTAGGTTTTATGGAATAACATAAAAACATCTTAGCGTGCCGGTATTGAAATTTTGAACGCGTTCAAGTCAATTTCAATTTAATAAGCAATTTTACTTCCTTTTTTAAGAGCTTTTATTTATTTTATTTTTTAGCTGTTTGCTGCCTCCTAAACGTGCCGCAAGGGCGCTTGCCCCCTTGTGCCCCCTATACGTTCGTCACTGTATGCTCTGGCTCCAAGATGACGATGTACTCTTGTAAGAATTTTTTTTAAAAAAAAGCTATGCAGTTTGTTTTCAGTTAAGTTACTAATACACATAATAATAATAATAATAATAATAATAATAATAATCTTAATCTTGTAATTTGTAACTGAATGTTTTGACTATCTTCAAAGTGTAACAATATCCAGCTGCAACTAGTGTTATGTCCTGTGATAGATGCTGAGGAAGGACAATGAAGGAAACTTGAAATAAAAGAACAACGGGAAGCGAATCATAAAGGAAAGCAGTTATTTCTGTTGTGACGTCGTATCATTTCCTGTAATTCTAAGAGAGAAGATACGCAGAGTAGGAAATGATTGTTGGCTTTGGTATTGAATTTAGTCTACGTGGGAGATTTTTAGTTTTCATATACGACGCCATTTCCTTTGGTAAATGTCACTCGATCTTTTATTATTATTATTTGACATTATTCTTAGTTGTTGTTTTTTTATGTCCTTCACAGGAAATGGTGTACTCACTACATAAGTAGTTTTGCTTTTTACTTGGTTGTTATCAACAGAGTTACGGTTCGATTCATTATAAGGGCCGATTGAACGTATTGATTTGGAATCCACTTTAGACTATAGGTGCTGTGCATAACACGGGAAGAAAAGACTCCGAATAAAACACCAATCTTCAGTCATAGATGGCCTGCAACGTTTATAAAATTAACAGGTAGCTTCAAGCGTAGTCGGTGAAAATTTCCAAGGATGTTAGAATTATAGGATAGGCCAGTTAAAAGAAAAAGAAATTGAATCCGCCATCTTGGTGCGGACATGCAGAATTTAGGAGAGTGGTAAAGACTTAGGGCTGATTTTCATGAACGCTTGTTTTGCTTGCGATTTGGGTGAACAGTCAATTGAAACACCTGTTAAACTTACCTTACAATAAAATACACAACAAAATACATGTTTCAATTGGCTACTCACCCAAATCGCAAACAACGCAAGCTTTCATGGAAATCAGTCCTAACATCCGTATTCAGAAACGTTTTCTGAAGTGACTAACGAGTGACTACCAACGTTAAAAGATTGTTAATTACTCGTTAGTACAACGCTAGTCACTTGAACAAAACCTTTCTGAATACGGCTGTTAATGTGCAAGTGATCAGCTAATCTCTGAAAGTAAGGGAAGCATAGATCCAACATTTTAGCTCTAGAATTCCATGGTGGGGCACCGGTGACCCCAATACTTAGAGAAATCGTTCGACGTATACTTTTATGTTTGGTAATCGGCACCTAGATTCTGGCTGTCCTTACCAAGATGGCGGACTGACGTATCATTCGGATTGTTTTTTTTAATATATATTTTGACGTATCCTGTAATTCTAACATCCTTGGGAATTCTAACTTCAATGACGTCACACGTGAAGAAACCTGTTAGTTCCATAAATAAGGGACAGCCTTAGCCACAGTTGCATACACTTGTGACTAGCGACAGGAACAACACCTTGTGAAAAAACGAGTTAATCGTGTGTACAATAAAAAATATATACCGTACCTGACTTATGTAACCTCCACATGCGTTTGTTCACTAATTTTATTAAATTTCCTAATGCGTTTATATACATAAAAAAGATAAAAAGTTATTTTCATTAAGAAAAATAAAAATAAAATATAACTACACCATGGTTCAAACCCAGGATCCTTGGATTAGATTTTCATGTCACCAATACGCTACATTGGCAACGGGAAGCATGTGCTTGCAAGTAATATTTACTGTTAAGGAGTAATGTACATGCGCGAGAATGGCTCAGCCTCGGGTGCTCATCCTGTCGCTAGGCGCAAGTGCTGCACACAGCCCAACGTTGATATATGTAAAAACAATACTGGACTGATCGATGTCATTAAAAAATAATGAATATATGAAGGTGGAGAGGACAGTTAATCTCGATCGATCACTTCCAGTATAAATCAATATGGACAATTTTTTTAGTTCAAAGCCACTTTTTACGCTTGTTATCCCTGTCCGGCTCTTTTTTTTTTAAATTTATGTCTTAATACTTGCCAAAAATATTATTTACAATTTATACTCTTATATGAACCTACTGATATGCGCATAACTCAATAATTAATACGTAAACTAAAATACGGGTGATGGCAGTGATGGCAAACGTAAAAAAAAAAAAAAAGAAAAGAAAGATAAGAAGGTTCAAATATGGTCCAAATACGGGCTAGTAGACGTTTTAGACATGTTGTTTAAAGTGAGCAAACTAATTCATGAAATGGACACTATACAATGCTGAGAACTGAATATTTAATTTTACTTGTGACCTTTAGGCATCTATGACTCAGGCCGGGTTAGGGTCAGGGAGTACGCTACACCTCCCCAACATCCCCCGACACCCCCCTAACACCCTCCCTAGACTTCGACAACACCCCCTCTAAGGAGGGTGTTCTTTCGCGACATTTAATAGTGAGAAATTCCTGGAATTTCGATTTACGAAGACGGCAGTTATGGTAATACACAATCAAATCTTGGTAGTAGTTTTGCATTTATTCCGAAGAAATGGCTTCTTTTGGGCTACATTCCTTTGTCACCTCGCAAAAATCCATCAGCAGCAAAAGAAATGAGGCAGGAAACAATAAACATCCCCGTATGAAAGCATCTGTTTGGTGGCTGCCCCCTGCAGTGTTAGAGTGCAGAGATGCTAGACTCACTTCAGATGCACTCATTATCTATTAAGTTGTTTTGTGTGCACAGTGGAAAAGGCGGAACGCCTCACAATGAAGAGGAGAATTATTGAAACAAAGGAACGAAGTTTAGGAGCTCGTACATATGCATTATTTTTTCTAATTTAAGTGAATCTTTGCTTCATAACTAAATTAATGGAAATAAAAGTAACAGTATTTACAAACTTGATGCGACGACCTTTCTCATACCTAACTCTGTGTTCTTCAGGGTTTTATTTCATCATACTCTCATTCATTCAAAGGAAAACAGGTAAAATTCATCTATGTCAACGCTAACGAACATTTTGTGAAACAAAAGCGATATGAAATGAAGCACCGAGCGGCCGTGGCTCAATGCTTTGGAGCTGGCTTCGCATTCCGGAGGTCCAGGATTCCATTCCCGGAGACGGCCATCCTGACTGAAGTTTTCAAGTCTTATCAGGCAAATGCCGGGATCATAAAGGCTATGTCCGTTTCCGTCCAATTTCCTTTCCCATTGTTCATGCTTGTTGTTGTTGCTAAGCTCCAATGTAAAATAGTCTCCGAGTTGTATATGGAGATACCCGAAATAAGTAAATCTTCGGAAGTCTGTGTACAAAGTCATACGTTTCCCTACGTAGGTGCCAGTTAAATAAGGTATCATTCAAACACTCACTCATTTGTGCCAGACTTCGGTACTCGAACTCGTGACGTACAGACTAGCACAAACACACATACAGACAGACAATAATTAAAAGAGCTTTCTTTTTTGTTATCCTGAACGTGTTACGTTGTCGCTAAAGATAAAAAAGAGACCTAAAAAATTTTCCTTAGTCAAGATAGTATGACACTGGCTACATAGTTTTTCCGATTTTTTATTTAACTCTACTCCCAGAAGAAATGATTAGCACCGAAGCCCTGCGTGCGCTTTCTCTTATTTATATTGGAACTGACAATATTTGAAATTCGAAGAGTAAAGATAAGAGAAACTGCGGTAATCAACATTTCATCAAGCAATCGGGATTTTTGAAAATTTTAATATTTCATTAAATTTAATGTTTTAATAGCCACGGGTCGTGCATGCAGGCGTTAGGGCAACGACTTGAAGGTCCCGGGTTCGAGTGATGGTAGGGGTATGGGTGTTTGTAGATTTTAGCTTGGTGAAAAGGATCGAATCGTGACGGACCGAAGTCAAAAGTGTTACTAGACTGTCCCATAGAAAATAAAGTTTTTACGTGCATGAAGGTAATAGTGACATCCACTACTTGTAATCTTTGGCGTGCTGGAACTCATTACAAACCATTGACTATTCACCAGTTTCTGTTAATTATGATTCGCCACTTTCTTTCAGAGTTTATACGGTTCGAAAATCGAAACGGGAGGGCATGCCGTGGTCCAGTCAGTATGAGTTTCTGGGTTGGCTCCCGGATATCCACATGGTTAACGCTCTCGCCCTTTGTGAGGGAGGTTCCGGGTTCGACTAGCAGAATTTTGATACTTATCCAGTATCGTGAAAAATATTAGGGAGACACTTTGAATACAAAAACGAGCAAATTGGTATCATGGGAGCCAAAGTACAACTGCGACGAGAGCCGATGCGCTGACCATGTACTACCCAACGAAAAGCCGTTTGAATTTTATTTTATTTATGGCATTCAAGCATCTCAGGCTCAGGCCGAACTAAAAGCCGTCTGGCACACCTTGGCGCTCGACAGAATGTCGTACCATTAGTTTGGGTTTGAGTTAGTAGATATGATTTTAGGGGTTAGAAACGTCAGTGTGGCAAATTTCTGCATGGTTTGAAAAAGAAACGAGATCGTGAGTAATATTTTCTCGTCGTGAAAGTTTAAACAATTTTATTCAAACGTCCATCAATGCTTTGGTTTGTAGCGACAGAAAAATGAAAAATAGATACCAGAAACGTTCCTCCGGAAATATATTTGTTAGCGACTAATCTGAAAATAACCTTATTGGTCAAAAGTTGAATTTTGCATTTTTAATGTTTTTCTGCTTCTCATTGAGCATTCTGAAAAAACAACAACTAAAAATGACATTTTACAATATATTAGTCAATTCACCTTAATACCGTTAAGAAGAATTGAATTTGTGGAAGTGGATGCCCTGAAGTGGACCCAGAAGAATTGAGTCCATGATTTCAGCATTTGTTTGGAAAGCCTCAATGAAGTCGGTCACTTTGGGCATCGATCCGAGAACTTTGGAATAAAAAGTGCATACAATTTCTACTAAGTTATTTTATCAACTGTGATGTAATCTTGATATATACTCCAGGAAAGCTTGAGAAAAGTAGAGCTTACATTTATTTAAAATGTATATTTTTTGCTCTAAAGACATAGTTGAGGTAAAGAATCTCTTTCATAGTAATTAAAATTTAATAATAAATATCGATCCATATTACCAAATTAAAGCTTGCAAAAGCTAGACAAGTGCAAAAAAAAAAAAAAAAAAAAAAAACAATATCTAAAATTATTTGAGAGCTAATAGTTCTGTTGGTAATTCATTCTACTCGATGAAAATGATCCAAAGCGTGAAGATCAAAACTCATCATAGTCTAAAATCAGTTTCCTATATAACGACACAGGAGTAAATTGTTTAATTTCTTCGCAAGTAATTAAATAATAATAATAATGCTTGCTATTTACACACATTGTCCTTATGTGGTTATGCACAATTCTTATTTTGAAAAGTATTACAAACAGAAACGCGCGCGCGCGCACATGCATGCATACATGGTAAGATAATTATAATGGATGACTGTATAGTATAGTGTATAACTGAATATGAATTACACCCCCCCCCCCAATAACTTTAGACACCCCCCTTCGACTACATTCGTGGTGTACTCCCTGGTTAGGGTAGGGAAAAACATGGGGAAGGAGTTGCCCAGAGCATAAGTTCAAGGTACCATAAAGGCATTTGCCTGGTGTAACTGAGCAAATAAAAAAAAACATGCTTCGTTGGACCTATGTACGGTATTATGTCGGCAATGTTGGTTTATGATGGGTTGGATTTCCAAGCAATGTCCAACCACAAAAGCATCAAATTTAGCCAATAGTTAGCCCAGTGTCAACAAAAAAAAAAAAAAAAGTCCAATGTAAGAAGAAAGTATGCCCGGTTGTTAACACACCGAGTACACTTTTGCTAAAAGTTGGTACAAGTATGGCTTGTTGATACAACGTAAAGGCACCATAAACTTGGTTACATCCGGTCGTTGGGTATCGCTTTTAGACCCCTTTTATACAAACACTGCGGCTTGAAATCAGGCAGCAACCATATTTCTGTGGTATCTTTTTGTCACTTACGACACGTCACGAGAATAGATGCGATCAGCGGTGTTGCCAGTGCCTTCTATATATATGAGAATTGAAAAAGATTTATCCGTGCGTATTTTATTCTTTATAACGGATTTCTCTAGTCCCCGTTAGCACCGGCCCTGTTTAGATACCGCTGTTAGTAATTTATAAGGGCTTCAGAATTATTTTGGTGTAACTTAGGTTGACCATATTTTTGAAACACAAAAACAGAACAAGTTTATACATTTAGACATTAAATAAAAAAAATCCTTTCGGTAGGCCTACAGGCTGAGGTAGATCTCGAAGTTTTTTTTTTTTCAAACATTCAAATCTCGCCTTATATGAGAGCTATCGAGAAACTATTTATTGTTTTGTAGATTATTCATCAAGAGCTGTTCAACGATACCTCACAAGACATATATATATATATATATATATATATATATATATATATATATATATACTCGCTTTTTTTCGCTTGGAGCGCTGCCCCCAGACCCCCGTAGGGGGTTCGCCCCCCAACTTCAGTGCTTTTCAGAGGATGCGCCTCATTTATCTTAACTAAAATCTCACTGCAGCACTACACCACCAAGGTATCCATCTGTACCCTCCCACGGAGGGCTGTGCCTCCAAAAGGAAGGTTTGCCCCATTTATTGTAACCTATTCTTGGTCATACACCTTCAAAGAAAATTTCGTTTCTCTACCTTCAATGATTTGGAAATTGGCTTTTGGGGGGCGGCCATTTTGGATCCAAGTTGACGACTTTTTGAAAGTTTTCTCATATTGTCGTGACCTACTTGTGATGGTACAACTTCAAGTAAAATTTCATTTATCCAGCTCAAACGGTGTGCAAAATGGGATTTTGGGTGGTCATTTTGGATCCAAGATGGCAACTTTTCCCAAATGTTGTAATATTTCCCTAAACTACTCGTCATAATGCACCTTTATGCCAAATTTCGTATCTCTAGCTCAAACGGTGTGGAAAATGTTTTTTTAGGTCCGCCATTTTGGATCCAAGATGGCGTCTTTGGATACATCATGTAATATTTTAGTAACATACAAATGATAATGTATAGTGTTACCAAATTTGATAATTCTAGCTGCAGCCGTTTAGGCTATGTATTCTATACAACAATGGGTTCAGCGGCCATTTTGAATCCAAGATGGCGTCTTTTTCAACATTTCATAATATTTTCTTGAACTACTAGTGACAATACACCTTTATGTCAAATTTCATATCTCTAGCTTAAACGATATGGAAAATAGATTTCTTACTTCCGCCATTTTGGATCCGAGATGGCGTCTTTGAACTCGTTAGGTAACATTTTCGTAATCAAAAGGTGATGTTGTACCTTGATGTCAAATTTGATTTCAATAGCTCCAGCGGTTTAGGCTGTGTATTCTATACAACAATGGGTTCGGCGGCCATTTTGGATCCAAGATGGCGACCGATTTTGTTCATTAACGAACTTAACCGAGCTATTAAGCCTAGAAACAACATATAAAAATTTGGTTCAAATATCTTCAAAATTATGGCCGCTAGTGTGTTAATATATATATGAGCTCCTGCGTAGCCTAGTCGGTAGCGCGCTCGACTTCAATGCGAGCGGTCCCGGGTTCGATTCCCGATGGGTGCTCAAATATTTCGTGAGGACAATTGGGGAGCTGCTGTGAATAAAATACAGTGGCGATCACAGTGAGAGCTTTGGCTCTCCTCTCCCAACCCGTCTGGTCAGCGTGGGAGCAGTAGACCAACTCCTCCCTTCGGGGAGAGGCCTCATCCACTAGTGGATTGAATATGGCTGTGATTTATTATATATATATATATATATATATATATACTTTCATATCGTATCGATCTCAATAGGTATATTTTTCTTCGAAATCTACCTAAAAAGGAGGAAAACAGGACACTTAAATTATTAATTGTTTCTACTACCAACTACAAGCAAATCCTAAGAATCTCAAAAAAAAAAAGATATAAAGAATATAAATCAGGAAATAATAATGCTATTTAAAATGTTGCAAGTCAACTTCCCCGTGTGGTTGATATTAATCGATGGAAATTTGCGAAAGGAATGAAACTGTCATGTGACATCGCAATAAATGCTTTCCTTGCATAAAATAACTTCGGGTGGAGATAGGATGGGGGCACTAAACCTTATACTCGCCCCGGGCGCTGAAATCCTTAACTACAGCTCTGTGTTGGCATAATGATAAAGGGTGTTCTGCCCGAAGGCAGATCTGGACCAGATGAACCGATGGTGGTTTGCCATTGCCTTTCATCGGATGAAGATGACATGCAAAAAACAGGACCTACAGTTTAGCGTGGAAGCTGAAATTCGACATGAAGATTCGTGAGCAGTTTGGAATTACGGGAAAAATAAAATAGATGCAATCATCACCATTAAATAAGTACTACACCCCTCAACCCGGATATCGAAAATGCACTTTCCTATGGTCTAGAAAGTTGAAGTTCGTCAAGAATATTTCTCACAAGGGCGTCGGCAGGATTTTTCCCAAGGCGGAGCAATATTACGTACACACACACACAAACCAATGGCGGATAAAGGATTTTCGTGAGGAGAGGGCGCTGGTAGAATAGAAGAGGAACATTTTCGATATCTTTCCGCTAAGTGATTTTTTTTTAGTATAAATTATATTTCGTCTCACACTGCTAGGTTTCATCACGGAATATGACACAGATATGCTCAAAAATTTATATTTCTAGATAAATTAGATTTGGATTAGATTTGTCCAGAGACAAATGGAAACTTTTTTTTAGATAACTTGTTTAAATACTGCCATAAGAAATAAAGTATTTTATGTTGAGAGAGTGCGAGCCCTATCTCTGGACCCGCCACTGCCTTACTGACGCCTATGATTTCCGCTTCAGCTCAGAAATAATTATGAGGAAAAGTCAATAATTTAATTTATAATCACTTCTTCAACGCTACCTCAATATCAATCCCCACCTCCCGAAAAACCTGGAATGGATCAACTACCAGTTCGTATATTTTGGTTTTCTGATAACGATATTCACCCAGCGCCCGTAGTCCAGGCAGTAACGACTTGCACTTTGAATTGGCAATGCGTAGTTGCGTGGGTTCAAATCCCACGACCGGCCACATTCTGACTGACATTTTCCAAAGTTTTACTCTATTTTACGAGGCGGATGCCGGGATGGTACCTGGTCGATTCCTCCCTCATCCTCGACATCCTACATACCCCACCCGGCTTGAGCCAAAGATGTCAAAAGGCCATAAATAAATTCAAATTGAAAATAACGATATCCATCAAAGTTATGAACACGCCTGACGGCGACAGGCTTAAAAAGTAAGGCTCTATAAGTAGCGCTTGTGAAGTTATGCAAATATAGTTCGTCCGCAAATAAAAGTAATTTAAAAAAAAACATAATTATCAAATATTAAGAGTTTACATTTACGTTGTCCTTGGCATCTAATCCTTCGAATTCTGGGTTGAACGTAGCACACCCTTCAATCCATTGATTCGTCTTCACATTTCGGTTTTTATATTCTTCTGATGATTCCAATTGCTTTTTTTTTTTTTTTTTTTAATTTGTCTACCTCTGTGTTCTAATGTTTTTATTTTGAAGAGAAACCTCTGAGCAATGACACTGGGAACAATTTTTGACCTTTGCACATAGTACATAGGTGCAGCTGGGTTAAAAAAAACAACAACAGAAAAATGAAGATGTCAGGGTTGCCACTACGTTTCACAAATGACATATATATAGCAAGGGTACTCAGCAACTATCGTGAACTCTGGCAACGCTGCCATTTTCTTTTTTCTTCGTTCGTTTTTCACTGGAGGGGGGATTGTTTTATAAATATTAGCTACGCGCGTTCTGTAGATCAACGACGGCTGTGTTTGAGAACGCGACCGCAGAAACTCGGGCGTGACTTGCATGAATGTACTCATTTGCTTCCAATGTTTTATAGAACGCAGCGTTCGTGTGGTTCGAAAGTCGCTTGAGAAACGTCTTTGCATAAAAGCAGCTTTAGGGCCAACGTTATAACCCAGAGGGGGCCAAAGAGCGAGATTTGAGGAAAACAGTAGCTATTGGTTGCAAGGCGTGTGACGTCACTATACGGACCGTAAGCGTGTTTACATAAGAAAGAGCATAGAGAATAGTGGATATAAAAAGTGATATTGCACCTAATATTTTGTAGCGAAAAAGTTCAATTTATTTTTGTTATATCTTTTATGATTGAATGATGAATATAAACAATTAAACGATATAAAAATACTCTAGAAACTTCCTAAATTGTAAAATAATAATAAAGGCGTGTTAACGTTACCGGTATGTGAAAGGGAAACTTACACTCGAACGAAATTGATTTTAGAACTGTAATATTTAAATTAGGATTTTTTTCATTACAAAAGAGAGAAAATATAATCCTGATAATATTATTTCCCTTAAAAATAAATATATTTGTGCATCCTTTTGGCAATTATTCGTGATCTATTAAGTGAACGATCAATTATTACAGTCAACGTCATCTCTAATTCACACTCACACCTAAGCACAAGGGTCGTTCAAGTGTTACGTAAAAATTCAAGGAGATGGTTTCATTTAAGCCTTGATTATTTCATCTGGTAGTGAGGAAAGGCATAAGAACACTACGTACGTAAAATTCGATTACAAACATATTGTAAATTTAAAGACTGAAACAGTCATTTGGGCTACGAAATAATGATAATACATTACAAGTGGAGGCCAGGGTCTTCGTCTATGTTACCATATAGGCAAGCTCCTGTTGATACTGATGGCAAGCCTGGAAAACCTCAGTCAACGTAGCCGGCAGAGAACTCGAACCTGTGAGCCTTGTCATTGCCGTTCGGAAACTTCGGAACAGTGCTAGAACAGGTTACACTTTTCGTGTTGGCCATACTGACTGAGGGTTTTCAGGCATTTCCAGGGAATGCCTGTATAGTACCTTGGTTATAAAACCGTGGCCGCTGTCTACTTTGTTCTGGATGGATGCTCGCGATAGTTTCTCAAACTTCTGAGCATAGCCTTACCTGCCTATATG
>JAGDQP010004693.1:64405-83250 GCA_022664845.1 Lepisma saccharinum | reverse complement strand
TTTTGAAGAGCTTGGAGAAACCTAAGACAGATCCTAGATCGTACCGCTCAATATGCTTGCTGAATGTAATCACTAAACTGTTTGAGAAGATAATAATAGTAAGGTTACAAGCAAGCAGAACGGATTTAGAAAATGATAACATGCAATTTGGATTCAGAAAAGGCAGGTCAACGCAAGACGCCATTAACAAATTCTGTACAGACATTAACAATTCTGGCGCAAATCATGTACTTGCGTTATATGTAGACATTAAAGGAGCCTTCGGTAACCTTTGGTGGCCAGCGCTGTTTAATAATATGACTGAAATGAAAATTCCGCTATATATTATTAGGGTATTGAGGGACTACTGCTAGGACAGGAAGATTACATTTAGGGCTCCGGGAGAGAAAATAACAAGATTACCCAATAAAGGATGTCCACAGGGCTGTATGTGGCCCAATATTTTAGGACATATGCATTGCCCCCTGTCTCAAAGTTCTGGATCGGATGGAAGAAGTAACATCGGTAATGGCGTATGCAGACGACCTCGCTATTTTGGTGGAGGGCAAAACTCGAAGACAATTAGAGATTAGGACAAACAAGACCACCACAGTATTAGGGAATTGGTGTAATGAAAATAAACTTAAAATTTCAGTTAATAAGAGTAAGTATATGATATTTAAAGGAAAGTTAGAGCGAAATCCTACAATTAAGTATGAAAATCAAACTATTGGAAGAGTTGATAAGTTTAGATATTTGGGAGTTGTAATTGATGAAAAGTTGAACTATAACGCCCACATTGAGGAAACTACTAATAAAATTTTGAAATTTGGAAATAAGATAATAACATTGGCAAGCACTAAATTTAAGTTACCCACAAAAATTTTGAAATTATATAACTCCCAGATAGTAAATGCTATTGGCACCTATGCGTCCAGTGTTTGGGCACATAGGTTGCAAGATAACAAATCATTGGCGCTAAAACTTAACAGAGCTCAAAGAACCATCTTACTGCGAATGTCTGGAGCATATAAAACAACACCGGGGGAAGCCATAAATGTCATTCTGGGGATAAAACCTTTACATCTAGAAGCAATCAAAATGGCAGCTCAGTATTGGATAAAGCATGAAAACCAAATAAGAGCTACGGAAATTTTGCGGGAAATTCCACAAGATATAAAAGACATTGATGATAAAATAAATCAAATTTGGCAAAGAAATTGGCAAAATTCCGGAAAATCAAGAAGGTTGTATGGAATAATACCCCTGATTGAACAACATTTAAAATGGACCAATTGGAATCCAGATAAGGGCTCGATGCATTTCCTAAGTGGACATGGACCATACAAATCGAAATTACATGAACTAAAGATAGTGGAATCCCCCGAGTGTTCTTGCGGACAACTTTCAACACCCGAGCATGTGGTTCTCCATTGACCAGAAAATCAGGTGAAGGCGGATGGAACTGTTGATGCTCGAATTGTGGATTTGAGAAATGAACTAAAGAACGTTGACATACGCGAAATAATCGAAGATGACATCAAAAGAACGTCCCTGGATCTGTTGGCTACCATCATCTCATATAAGGAGAAAGAAATCTATATGAGGAGAATGAGGAGGAACATATATGACCAAGAATGAAGACGGGAAACAATGCATATTGTAAATAATGTAAATAACGTAGTCGAAGTATGTGTGACGCGCGCGACGCGGGTACCAAGGGGAATAGGCGGTGCGGGAGAAGCGGAATGCGGGAAACTCACATATTAGAATTCACACGAACTTTGTGGATTAAACATCTTTCCATGGCTGTGGTTCTTACAAAATTGTGAGGACTGAACGCTACTTCGCGAACTGAAACCGGTATGCCCCGAGACCAGCCGTTTAGCGTTGCGGGAGTGCGTGAGTGCGAGAACTTTCGGGATTAACGATTACTCATCCGCGAAGAAGCCCCCAGTGCCTGACCACCAATCCTATGGATATGGATGGTAAGCGGAGTACCGAGGTAACTGGATTGGCAAAGTTAATAGTGATGTGCAATTCGAAAGAAGTATGAAGTGTAGTGTGAATGTGCGGTGTGGTTGAAGATTCGGCTGCGAAGAAACTTCCAGGATAGGCCCCAATCTATACGGAGATGGAGGGTGTGTCCCAGCCCCCTGGAATGAACTTTAACGGCTGACTTCCCTGGTGAGAATGGATGATGCGAGTGAAAGTAGATAGGATATTTAGGATTAGCTTAGAGTAGATAGGTGAAGGATAAAAATTAAATTCTGATACGGAGCAATTCATAGGGAATTAAATGTAAATGTGAACTATTATTAATACTTATTGTAATAATTTGCTGATGATTTTTTTTGTTTTGTTTAAAATGTATAGATAGAGGAACTGAAGTCCATATAAATGAATGATTGTTTAGTGTCCTTGTATTTTGTATTTGAATTGCTTCTATTTTAGAAATATTTTATATATCATTAATGAGTAGATTACGGAAAATGAAGTATAAATTTTTATTAAGATAGTTACACAGATAGCACAGTGCGGGAAGTGATTTCAAAAACGTAATTTTGACGGTATAAATGAAAAAAAAAACTGATACTAACAATAATAACTAGACAACTATGTAAGGACTAATAACACCGATATATAGGATTAGTAAGGAAGACACTTAAGAAAATACTGAAGTCACAACATAAAAGCAGGAATTAATAAAGTGAAAAACATTAATAAATAATAGTAAAATGTAACCCAAATAAATAATAATTACTTAATACATTAAACCACTAACACAGTGTACTTAATATATGGTTGTATTTTGTTACAGCTCAGGTCCATGTATGTACGTATTGTAAACTGAAATGAAAATAAAAAAAAAATGAAAGAAGAAATTCCCCCACTCGCGGAAAAAGGGCCTGGATTTGCCAGCGGGAGCCAGGCTAAAAGAACTTCCCCAGCCCCCCTCTCTTCGCTATTATTTTATCTTTTTTTATGTAAACAATACCTTGAGGAACAACAGGTCCCGCCTACTCCGTGCTTCGGCGCCGTGTCAGGGGCCTAAGCAGGGAGACGAATACCGGGGATGGCCTGCCCCAGTCCCGTGGAGAACACTTTTAGTTCGCTGCATTTCAAATGAGCGAAGCGGGACTGAGCCAAGATTGGCTGAGAGGTAGGGGTGGTCAGAGGGTCCCAAAATGTAAAAAAAAAAAAAAAAATGTTTTGAACCCTTGCTTTCTCTGTTCGCGATGCATACCTTTTCACTTACCTTTGTGATCACTAATTGATGGTCGGTGTCACCTTCCGCTCCTCTGTACGACCTAACATCTATTATGTTGCTGTGTCTTCGTCTATCTACTAATACGTGATCGATGTGGTTAAAGGTTTTGCCGTCCGGAGATACCCATGTGTATTTGTGTATGTCTTTGTGTTCAAAAAACGTGCTCTTTACCAGTAAGTTTTTCGAAGTCGCGAAGGTTATCAGTCTTTCTCCATTGTTGTTGGTCTTTTCGTGCAAGCTGTATTTGCCTATAGTAGGTCTATATTTTACTTCCTTCCCTACCTTTGCATTGAAATCACCCAACACAATTTTCGAATTATACTTCGGCATTCGCTCAAACAGCCTTTCTAGCTCATCGTAGAATATATCTTTGTCGTTATCAGTAGCCATTTTGGTCGGAGCATAGACGTTTAATAAAACCGTGTTGCCCCATCGAGTACTTTTCGTAACGTACGATAGTCTTTCGTTTACGAACTCTATATTCTGAACCGTTTGAAGGATACTGTTCTTAATTACAAAATCCTGTTCCGAAATCTTGAGACTGTGTTACCCCTGTAGCAGAAAGTGTACTTGCCCTGTCGGATGCTATCTTGACCCTCCCACCGAACTTCTTGTGTCGCTAATATGACTAGCTCGTACTTCTCGGTCTCGCGTACCGCCACCTGAAGAGCGGTATAATGTTCGCACGTTCCTATTCTAAGGTCTTTCTTAATCCTGTTCTTGGAGCCCCCTAAAGCAGTCCCAGCCCGGAGATCCGAATGACGGACTAGTTTACCTCTGGAATATTTTACCCCAAGAGAATCCATGAACCATCTGTTACTATTTCTTGACATGTTTTAGCGGTGTAGAGTTGTCAGCTCTGCGACCTCGCAGTAAAGGTAGACATTCAAGATGTCGCCCTCTGTCCATCTCTGAGCCTTGCCGATGTCATTCATCTTCAGCCTCAGGGTGGTAATGGTGATACTGCTTCCCCTCACCATGATATTTTTTTGTTCGGTGTTATCTTCCCCCAGCCTTTGTAGATCCCTCTACTAACTGCAAGGCAGCAGTACTGGTTTTGGTCCGGCCCGGAATATTTCCGGTACCCACCATATCTGGTCGGCATTCCCCTATCCGCCACCTGGGGAGGCGCCTGGTAGAAGACCAGTAACTCCAACCCGGATATGATCCCATACACTATTTAAATTTATAGTGTAGTCGTTTAATTCAAATGTTTTTAACTAAATATCGTTTGCATCTAGTGTCATTTCTGTCTGATGATTTAGCAAAGTCTGTAAGACGCTCGACTTCTAACTGCCCATGTTCAAATCCCACTGCAACCGTATCTTTCTTTTCACAGTACCGAAATCAGCATCGTGTGTTGTGTTGATTTAACACATAAAAGTGGTAGTGACGTTGGGACACCGCATTGTGTTGAATTAACATAGCTATTTTCTGCAGTACAGAGCGACAAGTTTATATAATATACTCGTTGGATTTGAGTTTTGTTTACAGCTTTTAGGCACCTATGTCTCATTCTGTGACATGACTGGACAGAATGTTGTAGGGAGTCGACCAAGTCCGAAATTGAAGGTTCCATCCCGGTACACGTCTGGTGTGACTGAGGAAAACATAGGGAAACCTAAGTTGGGACAAACAGTCACTGGTACTTACCCGAGGATGTCCCGATTATGAAACCAACGCTCTTCCAAGGAACATACGGCCGCTGGAAACAAAACATTTGTATCGATGTTTATCACATGCACGTACACACACGGTTATTTGTCTGGAATGAGGAAAATTCATTTATTCAGATGTTCTCCATATGATGTTCAATGATCCATTATATTCCTTCTTCTGTCTCTGTTGAATATAAGAGAGAGAGAGAAAGAGAGAGAGAGAGAGAGAGAGATTATGTTTACTATAACTTACCACGCAACATATTTTGTATATTTTGCTACTAGCATCTTCTTTGTAAATGATAAACGTAAATAATAACATGTTATCAGAAATTGTGAAGCATGAATATCGTGTCCCATTTTTAAGAACTGATAGAAAAAGACGATTTTTCTTGTCTTTTATGTATAACGTTAGTGTTCTATGGAATTATTACAGTGATTTGTAATAATATACAAATTTAAAACTATAAGAATTATAATTATAGGAATGTAATTATACGAATTAGTACATTTCAATATTATACTCCAAAAATTAAAAGAAAAAAAGAATAATTACTTGACAAGCATAGGTTTCAAAGTTCGCTTTCGCTTCTCTATGTTCGGTAAGGATATTTTCTACTGGATATTTTGAACTCACCTTTCAGTAAATTTCAACTAGCTGTTCACGATGTTAAACCACAGCAAACCTAAAGTAAAACAGATGTTAGATTCGCTGTGTCGGTATTTGAAATGCGACTCTCTTGAAGTATTTTCATTATTTGCTACATACATTACAAATTACAAATATATTGCCGAAACTCAGGACATGCGATAATGTTTTCTCTTAAAGAAAAAAAATCCAATCCTTGGGCTATTATGCACACTCTCGGAACTAAGTTAGTTGAGTTCGGGATCTTCCAGGCTTCGATAAACAACATATGAACGGCTTACCGCAGAAGGCAACTAGTCCAACATTTATACATTTCCTTTTTTGACGATTACGTTTTTGAGAGGGTCAGTGGACCGTTTACCACAGAAAGGAAACTTGTGCGGACGGCAGCTAAAACTCCGCATAGTGTTAAGCGGAACATGAATATTGCTGGCTTGCCAATGGCCACTTTTAGGCTGAGAAACGCTGTAGAACCTTTCAAATTCCTTCAAAAAAGCCTATACATCTATACTGCCTATAAACAACAAAAATGGATTGTATCAGGAAAACTTTAGCCTACAACCTGAGGACAACCGACAAGATAGTTTTTTAATTCAATCACACCATGGCCTATTACAATGGCATATCGTGTTAAAGACAAAGGTAACTGAGTAATTCAATCTAAAATGTGAAATATTATTCAGAAATGTTTAACAAACAATGTTTATTACAATAAAATAAGTTTATTTTTAAAATTATATATTTTTTCAAATCGATTTAACCCAAGTTTATTTGATAATGTACTGCAGAAAGGAAACGTCTTCAAAATGAAAAATTCTCATCTTTCCTCTTACGTCATAGAAAATTTTTAAATGTGTATACGAAACAAGTATATCTATATTCAGAAAAAGCGAGTGCATGTAAGGAAGAAAGTGGCATAAAACTGGTTTTATGCATTTTTATCCCTCTCCTGTAAAATTAGGAAATGGGGACATGTTGCCTTTCTGCAGTAAGCGGTCCATGTATAAGAGTCATGTGAAGAAACTAAAGCTGTTGGTGGTACATATATTTACGTATCTTTCACACATCAGGCAGAGAGAATAATAGCAACACATTTTCACCAACATCGCTTCATATGTAGCAACTTTTATGAGTTTTAAAAGTTTATGACTCGGCACTGTGAGAAGAATTGATGCCATATGTACAACAGCGTTTCGGTTGTCTTTTCTGCTACTTGAACACCACTATGCTTGAAATTTAGAAGTAGGGCACTTCAACTTTTCATTATATCAACTCACAGATATTACAATATAAAAATGTGAATTTCAAGCAGTACTGAAATCGATATATCAAATATCAATATCGAAGGGTATTTCGATATGATCGATGTCCGTTTACCAACAATGTTTAGATTGATGATTCTCAACGATTTTTGCATATGACGATATTGAATTCTCAACGATAATTCGATATGAAGGTTATGGTGTTCAATAGAATAGAATAGAATAAAAATGTAATTGTCTGTGTAGTTTATATAGGTCGTGACGTGTGATACAGAAGACTCGTCAGTGTCTCTATAGAAGAGACAGGTTGATATTTAATTTTAAAATTGCGCACAATTAACGTCACTTTAAATTATTACATATTACATAAAGAGTCATCACTGAAATAATCATTTACAATCAGTGGCGTATTCTGGATATACAGCTTGGGCTACCACTACCCAAAGCAATAAGTTTTGCAGTTGCAGGGAGAATACAGAGTTCACCCATAGTAATTCTTAGAAAGTCATTTATTCCTACTTGAGAGGGTTTTCGTTTAAGGAAAAAGAACTAAAAACATGTTACCGCAACACCTTTACCCGGCGTATTTGTGATTAAGGAATCACATAATTCTTACGAAATTGCACAAAGATTTTTCTTTTAAGAAATACATGTATACCCCTGCAGCGTAGTCCCTTGCTTTGACTCCAGAACAGTGGGTCACTGAAGCGGGAGAAATGCCTATACACACAGAATATTTATAGGTCTATTTGCCAATTGAGAGCACTAAACGATTTCAAGAGAACAATGATAAAACACTTATCCTATGAATGTATGAAGCATTAAGCCTGAAATAAAAAAAAATATGGCCTTTAGGCATCTCAAGCTCATGCCTGAATAGTGTAGAGCAGTGTTTCTTAACCTTTTGCAGGCTGCAGACCCCTTGATTTATTACTAGTTTCTTTGCAGACCCCTGCTCTGTCAACCAAAGAAAACATTACACATAAAGTATCAATAGATCTATAGCTTTAAAAAAGACGTACAATTTCAATACATGAAAGTACAATTGAGTACATTTTACCAGCAATACTGCAATTCGCGAATTAATAGCAATACTAATAAAAAAGTATCGAGTTTGTTTGCCTACTATTCTTCAATGTGATGGCTGACATTGTTTTGCGTCCGTCAACTTTTTTATATCTGGCTTCAAAGCAGATACTTTCAGCGCAGATCTGTTTCGATATCAAGTCTCTTTTAGTACTTATTTTTTCATACAAACAAGTACAGATAATGTTGACTCGCACAAGTAGTCGCAAAAGAGATCAGATGTGACAATCTCTTTCTCGAAATATCACTATACAAAGACCGCGGATAAAACCAAAAGTTTACCATTACTAGCAAACACAAACTGGGAAACAACTTCAAGGAGAAATAGCAGGACAACTCAATAAGCTGGTCTTCTTCATTTAGTGACAGCTAATTTTCATTGTTTAGAAAAGGGGTTTTTCGTTCAACTGTTTTTCTCGTAGGAAACCGGAAGGTAAGCTCTCAGCTGGGAACCCAAATAAAACAAATGCTCCTTCATGCTCCCAGATTTCTATTCGAAAGTTCTGTTTCACTTCCGGACAGAAATTCGTTCAGCGTTGGAATGGAATCGTATTCCTTACTGTCGATTCGGGGGCCCAAATAGTAGCTTTTTTTTTTCACTAAAAATAAAATGACACTGGAGCCTTGAATTTAATGTATTCAGAAATGAGAAAATATCTGACGAATAAGGAATTGTCGAAAACCAAGAAAAATCACTTAAGTAGTGCTTTAGTTTTGGTTGCAATTTCGAATCAACCCGAAAAGTCTCTTCTTATCACGAAGCTCAAATATGCGAGTCAGGAGGGACTCAGGCCTCTTCCACGAGATCGCCAGCGTACCTCAAAACGTAATATTCATGATCTCTTCCCGTTTTGTTACACAATGCAGTAAAAATTTTGGAGTGAAGAGGAAGGTTCTGGCGATAATTAAGGGGACTCCAGCTGGTGGTGAGGTTAAAGGTCTTCATGTTTCTGTCGTCAAGTGCACCCCTTCCTTTTACTTCTCTCCAGCTTCAACAAAAGAGTTTGGATGAATCGCCACTCCACGACAAAACCGATAAAAATATCGAAAAACAGTTACCAGAAATTCAGACTATTTCCTTGGTTTCATTTATGGTGCACGGCCTACACAGGGTTTATAAACCAATAAATCTTTGGGGAAAGACAGTATCTAAAATGAAGAAGGCCACATCCAGGAGCTGTTAGTGGCTATATTAACTGTTCTATTTCTTTTTAGTTCAAATTTCTAGTGAAAATTCAATTTGAGGATAAATGATCATATGAAAGGTAGAGAAAAAATGGGGAATATGCATCTTTTTTATTAAAATAAATAAATTTGTACTCGTAACAAGTACTACACAATGGGTGAAGTGAATAAAAAGAACCAAATACTCGAAAATGTTTTCTCGCGAGTAAAGTATTCTCTCGCCTATCAGGTGAATAAAAGTTTGCTTTTACTCAAAAGTATTTTCTTGTATCAATTACTTACAACTTATTTTTATTCACTCTTATTTAAGTTATTGCTTCAAAGTTCTGAGCATTTACTTACCACAAAAGCATTTACTTTCAAATCGCAAGTATTTACTCCTGATGGAAAGTATACTCTCTTTTTCTTCACTTAGTCCCAAGTATTTACTTAAAAATAGACATTTACTCGATTTTATTCACTTCACCCAATGACAGTTTCGATCCAAAAGTTAAAAAAACACAGTTCTAACGATTTTAAGAATATGAAATACATTGGAAGTAAACGGGATAGTTGCACTTTAAAATGCGTTCATGCATATTCCCCTTCTTTCCCTGTACGCTCCATATCAGTCACTTCTTAATGTTGTTCGTTCACTTTATTTATTGTATTGGTTTGTTTAGTTTGGTTTTAACTTGACTTTCGTAGTAAATACTATCGTGTTTTAAAATTATTTATAAAAGGAAATTGTATAATTACATGAAAAAGTATTGCGGCCCCCTTACATGCTTGTCACGGACCCCAGGTTGGGAAACACTGGTGTAGAGGAAAGGATCAGGGGAGGACTGGCCCGGCCGGGAACCCGAAAATTTCCGGGTCGGCCTCCGACGCTTTTGTCTTGGAAGCGTAATATTACACAATAAAAGAGACCACTTAATACACTTTTGTTGTTTTTTTGTTGTCACTGTTAGCGTGCGGGTTGACGCTCTTCAAAAAGTAGCAATTTTGACACACAAGAGTGAACAACATAAAGGCAATACCGCACTGAAGTTATAATTTCAGCAGAACTTCATTAGGGCCCTTATAAATCGCAAAGAAGGGTCCATATTAAGTTTAATGGTAAGTGCTTTTATATTCATATTATTTTAGGGCACTCTATTTACTTAATACTTGGATTTCGTATTTTACAACCTGATCAGTACTCTAAGGGCCCTTGGAAGTTCTTTTGGGGGCCCACTACCACGAAGAGTATTGAAGACCCTTGGAAACTGTTTTTCAAGGCCCACGCGTCATAACGCTCACTGCCAGAAGGACCTGTGAGTAGGCCCTTCCTTTGGTTTCCCAGGTGAGCCCATTGGTTACCAGACCGTCCCTGGAAAGGATCTTGGAAAGTAGTCGGCTAGGGCGTAGGCCTACTTTGTAGATACCCTGGTGTGACAAGAAAAACTCAGGAAAAAAGAAAACTCAATTCGTTTTTGCTTGTTAGTGAACTCCTAACCGTAACCAAGGTATCCGACAGGGTTTAAGATTAGGGTGGTGTAAAGTCAAAATTGGAAGGGTGTAGTGGAGTTTTACACGATTTCTATCCATTTTTCACCGCAAAAATGTTAAAAGTTGGGGATGTTGTCGAGAATTTGGGGGTTACACTCTCCACATGAAGGGGGTCCAACTAAGGTGACCAGATTTTTAAAGCATCAAAATGGGATATGTACGTAACTTCTATAACGAAAAAATGGGAGAAAATAAATAACAAAGATAAATAATTAAATAGAATTGTAAAGTATGTGTACCTATATATGAAAATAACATGTACTTCACTCCACTTACATCCTGTAAGTGTACTTACATCCGCTTTTATTCATATTTTGTATATGAATGTACACATCCTTCTCTTCACACAACATTTTGTAAAAGTCGGCACGCGGCACAGGTGTGACTGATGCCTTTCAAAATGTATACTGAAAGATCATTTTTTTTCACTTATCCATAATCCATTCAAGTACGAAAATACTCGTTCAGTGGGGAGATTTGTTCCGGGCAAACAATGAAGTAACTTAAATACCGTACATTAAGAAAATTGGAATATGGTACGTTGTTGACATTAAAATGTGAAATAATTTCTACCCAACATTCGCTAGGAGATGATTTCTCTGACTTCCATCTTTTCCAGTATTTCCGAGATAACACTGCTTGATGTACACGTACTCAACGTACAGACCAGTTTCATCTATTACGAAACATGATCTGAAAGTCTCCACCAAAGTGAAATGCTGAGTTGAAGAGACAAAGGTATATTTTGCGGTAATTCTGTGCCGATAACTAAAAGATTTCGGTGATTTTGACATCAACAAATTCAAACATGATACTGTAATTCACACAATTTTAAAAAAAAACGGGACATTTTGGCGTCCGGTTTTACATCTGAAAAAAGTCAGGACAGAGCCTAAAAAAAGGCACTGTTCCGGCTAATACGGAACGTCTGGTCACCTTAAGTCTGGTAGAATCACTGCTCCTAACAAACTGATCAAAATGTTTCCACATCGATGTAAGGATTTCCTTCTCTATCGACTAATTGACCAAATTACAACGGCATTTCTTTCCTGCGTTATCTAAAGTAATTAAAAGTTTTAATACTTAAATACTGTAGTTTGAACACTCGCTGTAGTTGACGGCAATATGAAAACACGAAAATCACAATTTCCATCACTGTCTCCCCAGGTGGCGGATAGGGGAATGCCGACCAGATATGGTGGGTACCGGAAATATTCCGGGCCGGACCAAAACCAGTACTGCTGCCTTGCAGTTAGTAGAGGGATCTACAAAGGCTGGGGGAAGATAACCCCGAACAAAAATATCATGGAGAGGGATAGCAGCATCACCATTATCACTCTGAGGCTGAAGATGAATGACATCGGCAAGGCTCAGAGATGAAGAGAGGACGACATCTTGATTGTCTACCTTTACTGCGAGGTCGTAGAGCTGACAACTCTAAGCCGCTAAAACATGTCAAGAAATAGCAACAGATGGTTCATGGATTCTCCTGGGGTAAAATATTCCGGAGGTAAACTAGTCCCTCAATCGGATTTCCGGGCTGGGACTGCTTCAGGGGGCTCCAAGAACAAGATTGAGAAAGGCCTTAGAATAGGAAGATGGAACGTACGTACTTTATACCAAACGGGCGCTATTCAGGTGGCGTTACGCGAGACCGAAAAGTACGAGTTACACATATCAGCTATACAAGAAGTTCGGTGGGAGGGTCAAGATAGCATCCTACAGGGCAAGTACACTTTCTACTACGGGGGAACACAGTCTCACGATTTCGGAACAGGATTCATAATTAAGAAAAGTATCCTTCAGGCAGTTCAGAGAGTTCGTAACGAAAGACTATCGTACGTTACGATACGTACTCGATGGGGCAACACGGTTTTATTAAACGTCTATGCTCCGACCGAGGTGGCTACTGATAACGACAAAGATATATCTACGAGGAGCTAGAGAGGCTGTTTTAGAGTTCGTAAACGAAAGACTGTCGTACGTTACGGTACGTACTCGATGGGGCAACACGGTTTTATTAAACGTCTATGCTCCAATCGAGGTGCTACCGATAACGACAAAGATATATTCTACGATGAGCTAGAAAGATGTTTGACCGAATGCCGAAGTATAATTCGAAAATTGTGTTGGGCGATTTCAATGCAAAGGTAGAGAGGGAAGAAAAATATAGACCTACTATAGGCAAATACAGTCTGCACGAAAAGACCAACAACAATGGAGAAAAACTGATAACTTTCGCGATTTCGAAAAACCTACTGGTAAAGAGCACGTACTTTGAACACAAAGACATACACAAATACACATGGGTATCTCAACCAGATCGATCACGTATTAGTAGACAGACGAAGACACACCAACATAATGGATGTTAGGTCGTACAGAGGAGCGGAAGGTGACACCGACCATCAATTAGTGATCACAAAAGTAAGGGAAAAGTTATGCATCGCGAACAGAGAAAGCAAGGGGTCAAAACAGCTGAAATTCGAAGTTAAACGATTAAATAATCCGAGCATAAAAGCAGATTACTAACTCGAACTCTCAAATAGGTTCGAAATCCTAGCCGACTCGAGTAATAATAATGATGATATTAATAATGAAATTGAAATTGATGTAAGTACGATGTGGGAAGCAATTCGTGAAACAATTAAGAGCGTAGCGAAGGAACATGCAGGTGAGAAGAAACAACAGAAAAACAAATCTTGGTTTGATGAAGAATGCCTTAAGCTTCATGAGGAACGAAAACAAGAAGGCAACGATGGCTGAGTAGTAAAAGCAAAGCAAATACCATCCACTACAATAACGCGAGAATATCTGATGCAGAAGATTCAGGAGATAGAGGAAAACGGGAAGACAAATAACATACGATATATATAGAAAGTGGTAAACTCGTTAAGAAAAGGTTACCAGCCGAGGTTAGGAATGATTAGAAATGAACGTGGAGATCTCCAGGCTGATCCGACTAAAATTTTCGATGTGTGGAAAGGTTATTTCGACAAACTTCTTAATGTACACAACGGGGAACAATCAGAGTAATTTGAAATCCATACCGCAGAACCGTGGATTCCCGAACCTAGCGAGATCGAGATCCAAATGTCGGTTAAGAAATTGAAAAAATTCAAGTCATCAGGAATAGACAATATTCCAACCAAATTAATTAAAGTGGGAGGAACGGCACTAATCATGGAACTACATAAATTGATAAGTGATATATGTAGAAAGTAGGAGCTCCCATAGAAATGGAAAACCTCAATAATAGTTCCGATTTACAAAAAAGGCGATAAATCGGACTGTAATAATTACCGCGGAATCTCGTTACTTCCAACCTGTTACAAGGTATTATGTAATATTCTGTTAACACGCCTAAATGTATACGTAGATGAAATAATTGGAGATCACCAATGTGGTTTTAGAAGAAATAGATCCACGTTGGACCAGACTTTTGCCTTGAGACAAATTTTGGAGAAGAAATGGGAATACAATGGGACGGTTCATCAGCTATTCATTGATTTTAAGAAAGCATATAATTCTTTCAAAAGGGAAAAGTTATACTGTACCAGGTGTATGCATAAGTAGTTTCCGGTTTACCTAAGAGATGGCGACAGCGAAAAGTACGCAGCGTATTCATTTGACACATACGTTATTATGTTCGTCTGACATTAAACTACAAACACACACAAGTTGAGTCCGTCAAACACTAGCGTCTTTGTTTTATCGTTCAGTGATCATGTCGAAGTTTGTGCCTGAAAAAGAATATTTGCGGCACGAATTGCTTTTCTTATTTAATCAAAAGAAAAAGGCTGTTGAAAGTCATCGTGTGCTGGTAGAAACACATGGTGAACACGCTCCATCGATTAGAACGTGCGAGACATGGTTTCGACAATTTAAAAGTGGTGATTTCAATGTGAAAGACAGTGCGCGCTCTGGTAGACAACAAAAGTGCAAAAACGAGCAATTGCAGCTGTTATTGGAGGATGACCCAACTGAAACTCAACAACAATTGGCAAAAGCATTAAATGTGTCACAAGAAACAATCAGCAGACGTTTACGAGCAATGGGGAAGATCAATAAACTGGGTAAATGGGTCTCACGCGATTTGAATGAACGTCAAATGGAAAATCGCAAAGTCACTTGTGAAATGCTGCTTCAGCGCCACGAAAGAAAATCCTTTTTGTATCGAATTGTGACGGGTGACGAAAAGTGGATTTATTTTGAAAACTCGAAGCGGACAAAATCGTGGCTTTCACCTGGCGAAGCCGGTCCTTCAACACCAAGGCCAAATCGCTTCGGCAAGAAGACCATGCTTTGTGTCTGGTGGGACCAGAGCGGTATTGTGTATTATGAACTCTTGAAGCCCGGCGAAACCATTAATGCACAACGCTATCGCCAACAAATGATTAATTTAAATCACGCATTGATCGAAGAGACGACCGGAATGGGCCCGAAGACATGGCAAAGTGATTGTGTTACACGACAATGCGCCGTCTCACACAGCAAAACCAGTGAAAGACACCTTGAAATTGCTTGGATGGGACATCGTTCCGCACCCGCCGTACTCCCCAGACCTGGCGCCATCTGACTATCACCTCTTCGCATCAATGGGACACGCGCTTACAGAGCAGCACTTCAGCAATTTCGAAGTCATTGGAAAATGGCTCGACGAATGGTTTGCCGCAAAAGACGAGCAGTTTTTCTAGCATGGTATGCATCAATTACCTGAAAGATGGGCGAAATGTGTAGAAGCCGATGGCCAATATTTTGAATAAAACAAAATTAATTTCCCTTGAAAATTACGTGTTTTCTTTACCACAAAAACCGGCAAAAATTTATGCATGCACCTGGTATCCTGATACGATTTGGAATTCCGAAAAAATTGGTTCAACTAGTGATGATGTGTCTCAACGACCCCATAAGCAGGGTACGAATAGGTAATAATGTGTCAGATAGTTTCAAGATTCGCGGATTGAAACAAGTCGATGCCTTGTCCTCACTACTGTTTAACTTTGCGTTAGAATATGCGATTTAAAAAAATAAAGTTGACAAATGGGACTATCCTTGAATGGTTTGAATCAACTGTTCGTATACGCGGATGATGTAGATTCAATAGGGGACGATATAGATGCACTACAAAGCACCATCGAAGTCTTAGTAGAAGCGTGCTATGAGATAGGCTACAGGTAAACAAAGATAAAACCAGATACATGATAACAAGCCGAAACACAGGGAATGAAAGAAATAAAAACATAAGAATTAGGGATGGGGTCATAGAGAAAGTAAACAAATTTAAATACTTGGGAGATTACGTAACAAGCAAAAATGAGGTCACGGAAGAAATAAAAGGTCGTTTAGTATCGGGCAACGCATGTTTCTATTCAGTCCAAAAACTTCTAGCATCGCCATTAATATCAAGGAAATTGAAATTGAAAATATACAGGACGGTTATTTTGACGGTAATACTTTACGGTTGCGAAAGTTGGAGTACAACCCTAGCAGATGAACATAAATTACGTGTATTTGGAAATAAGCTTTCGAGATATACGGGCCGAAACGCGACGAGATGACTGGAGAGTGGAGGAGACTGCACATTGAAGAACTCCACGGACTGTACGATTCGCCAGATGTAAAAATAATGAAATCGCGACGACTAAGGTGGACTGGTCAATTTGCTCGGATGGGGTAAAATCGAAGATTATATTCTATCCTGGTTGGAAGGCCGGATGGAAGGAGGCCATTGAGAAGACCGAGACGTCGTTGGGAGGACAATATTAGAAGAGATCTTCGAGAAGTAGGTGTTTGTGATGAAAACTGTCTTGAAGTTGCCCAGGATAGGATCCAATGGCGAACGTTTGTTACTACGGCGATGAACTTGCGAGTTCCATAAGCCATAAAGTTAGTTAGTAGTACCGGGTGTGACTGAACTCTATGCTCTTCAGCTGAAAATGTTCCTACCACAGCTCCAGAATTGCAACCTGGCCTTATTTTTTACTATAAAGCAAATAATAATGTAAGAACATACGTATTACCTTTTCATTGCCATGAATTAATTTATTTTCTTAATTATTGGAAGACTAGAAATTAACATAATTTATATTGCACTGTTATATTCATTTCACTAAACCTTTGATTTGTTGATAGGTATTAGAATGCATGAACTGATGACAAAATTCCAGTGCCCTGTATTTGGTAATACTGATCTTGTTCGCAGTTTAGCAGACGAGATTTAGCAGAGTCGGGACGAGATGACTGGAGAGTGGAGGAGACTGCATAATGAAGAACTCCACGGACTGTACGATTCACCAGATGTTGTAAAAATAATGAAATCGAGACGACTAAGGTGGGCAGGGCATGTAGCTCGGATGGGGGAAAAACGAAGATTATATTCTATCCTGGTTGGAAGGCCCGATGGAAAAAGGCCATTGATAAGACCGAGACGTCGTTGGGAGGACAATATTAGAAGAGATCTCTAGAAGTAGGTGTTCGTGATGAAAATTGGCTTGATACTGCCCAGGATAGAATCCAATGGCGAACGTTTGTTACTGCGGCGATGAACTTGCGAGTTCCATAAGCCATAGAGTTAGTTAGTTAGTTAATTTACAGCAAGCTCTGAGGTTAGGTGCGTGATTGCTGACCAGTGCACCTCGTGTGATTTGTGCTCTTCAAGGGAGGAGGAAGATAGTGAAATGACGGCCTAAGTTCAACGGACATACATCTACACGCAGTGAACACACACCTACACGAAACATATTACATACATATCGCCCACCTTTATTACACTTTTCCCTTACCCTCTTCTACATTTACACATTATTTTCCTTCTTTTCACTCTCTTGTCTCTGACCTCGAGATAGCCTATTTTCCGCCCAACTCCTACCGACTTTGACCTTTTATTTCTTCTTATTTTCTACTGATTTTGTCGAAAAATTCCTGATATTGACGAAAAATTCCTGGTTATATCAACCTCTTTCTAAAAATTCCTGATTTTGACCTCTTTTAATTTTAATTTTTACTACTATAAGATGGGTCATTGGCCCTTAAATTTTTCACTTTAACTTACTTTTTGTTTCTCACTAATATTTTTCACTATTACCTACTTTCAAACTATTATCTACTTTCAAACTATTACCTACTTTAATCTATACTACTTTGTAACAGGCGTCATAGCAAAAATATGCTGAGCCCATAAATTGGTCCTCGTTGACCTTAAAACAGAAAACAGCAAGCTCTGGATTCAAGCAATCTTGAAACGAGAGGCAGACCGAAGCTCTCTTTACGCTTACTAACTACGTGCACAGACAAATCAACCAGCTACCGAGCTACGGATTCTTTATCCGAAGACTTAGATTGGCCCGTCGTAGGCCCACCGTTAAAGTGGGTATAGTCTATCCACCTACCTTGGGTGTAGTGTTAATGCACGCAATGTGTGTAAGACCTGCGGCACGTTAGGCGGTTCAGACGCCGCGATTCAATCGCGCAACCAAATCGCAGTTCATTTTTGTGTAAACGATTTGGTCGCTCGGTTTATACTACGCCTGTTTCATGTTCAGTTCACTGTCAGTGTTGACAGAAACAAGATGGTTAGCATCACACAAATGCTATGCATAGCTTTAGTTACAAGAAAAAGGAGGCTCCGAAGACGGAGAAGCAAATGGGTTCATCCTTTAAACAAGAAGAGATTGACACTTGGGCAATTTAATTACTTGTCCGGCGACTTAAGAAATAACCCACATAGTTTTTAATAGTCTTTTCACCCCAACACCTAAGAATTTTATTCTCTTAAGCTAGAACCAGTGTTCGATTTGCCGGGGATCGATGCTGGGGACTTTTCCTGGTGCGTAAGAATTTCATCACCGGTTGTTGATTCCGAATATCATCCCAACCAGGGATAACATCTTTTTATTTCTACCCAAATAGGTAGTATGTTGAAACTTACCGACAATCACTAGTTTTAGGAACCCCTTTCGTAATTTATAACAACTCGAACACTGGCTATAACTGAACGCATATTAGAAGACTTCCCCAAAATAATGTAATTTCCGAGAATTATGTCTCACTTCTCGTAATTTCATTTTTACTTTATGACTTAAGTAAAAATAATTCTCAAAATAGCTTTCATTGTGTCCGAAAGGAAACACAACCAAAGACAAAATTGTAAAAATGGATACAACTAGACAGTATCAGACAATATATATATATATATATATATATATATATATATATATATATAT
>JAGDQP010004693.1:1405-61837 GCA_022664845.1 Lepisma saccharinum | reverse complement strand
CACAAAATTAATCAAACAGGAGCAAAAGATATTTGCCACTCGGTATTGATCAAACTGTGGGAAGTATTTCTAAATCATTTTTTTTAAAACAATGATAAATTATAGGCCTATGCCTGATTATTTCTTTCTTCCTTGCTCAGTTTCTCATATGTCGTGACAGAAAAAGATTGGCAATGAAAACAACTGTCAACCCTGTTCAAAATCGCACGACTAAACCGCCTAGTGTGCGGTGCTTCAAAGGAATACATGAATTTAATTTTTTGCTCCTCCCCCAAATCGCCGTCGGAATCGCAGACATTTCATTTCTCTCGGCGGGTAAATACTGTTGCTGCGATCAAACCGCCAAGTATGCGGTGCTTCATAAGAAAGCATAGGTTGATTTTTTCTGTGGTTGAATTGCGGCGGCTGAACCGCCTGGTGTGCCGCAGGGTTAAGGGGGAAAATAAGAAGCCCAGAAGAACAGGGTTGGAAAATGCACCTAAAAATTGTGATTTTGCTAATATTTTTTTGTATAGATTTGTTTCACTTTCATGTAAATTAATATAACTCGTGCAGATTACAATGTTTGTTCATAAGCTTAGACTTTGGTGATAGCCTTGATAGCCCATAAAATACGCCACTGTTTACAATACATTTCGATCGTCGATATATTGATCCCTCTTTGATTCTCCAGTAGTATCGATATTCAATATCGTAATTTGGAAATCGTGCAACCTATTTGGAGGATAATTTAGATTAACCATTTTAAGAATTTGAATTTGATTTTTAAGTCTTTTAGGCAACTTTATCTCATAATGATATTGGGAGAATTGATGGAAGGAACAAAGTGGGAGGAGACGTGAGAATGCCGAGAAAGTCCACGCACACGATGATTGTTCACGGCCACGAACAAGGATTGAACCGATGAACCCATGTGCCAGACGTGAGCGCTCTACCATTAATCTACCGCTGCCCACAACAATTTTCAGATGTTAAAGCTATGATATATTATAGAACGTATTCATTTTACTTTAAAATATTAAGATCATGTTATGAAATAAAAGAAACCTCCAATAACTATATTTGACATTTCTATTTCAAATTTATGTGGAACAAAGTTTATAGTAGTTAAAATGATTTTATTTTGTGTTGTCAATAATCGTTTGAAGGAAACATATCTTAGAAATGGAAACAATGTTCGACTTTTCGTGTTGGAACTTCATTTTTATTTTTTTAAATATAATTCACGGGAAAAGATATGTTACTTTTATATGTGAGTATCTGTAAACAAATTTTGTTGACAGTTATCATAAAATGATAAATCACAATATGTCTTTACACTGTTCGTATATTGTTATAAAGGTAGAGTTTGCTTCACTGTTTCAGCTTTCATTTGGATTGGAATTTTAACATGGTAATGTTTCTTTAATCCCCACAGGACCCAAAACTCAGCATCACCTTTCAACGCATATTTAGAAGCTGTGTACCTCTGTGATCCTGGATTTCGGCTGAAGCCCGATACTCCTGACAGGATGTTCTGCAGCCAAAGAAGATGGATCTGGGACGTTCCGGAGTGTATCCCAGTAGGTGAGAGATTGAAACTTTAGTTCGACAGCAGGTGTTCGGAGTAGTGCTAAGAACAGCACAGGTGCACGCGATAAAACACTGTGTTATGGTTAAGTTGAGTGCTTAATTTATTTCAATAGAGAAAAATAAAATGTGGAATGAAATAATTAACAGTAAAAGAGGGATGAGTGTCTCAATAAATATCCTATTTATATTCTATATCCAAATAGAAACTCTTATATTGAACGCTCTATGTAGCACTGGCTCTCGGTAATAACTATAATGTTTTACTTTTGTCTGCTAAACTCATTCATGTTTTCATATGAATTTTGCTTTCATTTACATCGTGCCCTGTACTTAGCTCTCTTTTTGTCATTGAATTCCACACAACAATTCATTTATTCTATATTAAATTACAGAGTTAGAGATTACTATAGTTTATTGGAAATGAAATTATTACTGAAAGTGTGTTGTAATTTTGGATTACTTTCAGTTGATAACTTGCATTTGAATTCAAATTTTTATAGCATATTGCAACTTTGGCTCAGTGCGGGAGAAGGTATGGAGAGTAAGTTTGCCAGACCCTATTCGGAAGGTACAAAAATCTTCAAAATAGGGTCTGGTGTAACCAAGGTACAAGCATTAACCTGATGTGGCTGAGGAAATCTCAGTTAAGATAAGCGGCGACTTGGATCATTACCGGGACCTTCCGATTGCAACCCACTGCAACCTTTCAACGCAACTTACTTAATTTTTAATGATTGTGATTGGTATCTTGTCTGGAAATAGTGATGAGTTCATGGCCCATGGTTAAGATAAACGAATGGTCAAAGATGATTGGATTAACATTATGCCCAAAGGACGAGTCTTATGCTAAATGTGTCTCCACCGGCAGTCGAGCCCCAGAACCCTTGATTGCAAGGCAAAGAAAGGTACATTCATCAGCCAAGGTTATGGTTTTTATTCTTGATAGTGAAAGTGTGATCTAACAAATAGGCAGTGAAATAGGCGGATGGATCTTGAAGCATTTTCGAACCCTTGTAACACTGAAAGCCAAGCAACAAGTTTTAGGATCATGTGCAAGAATGAATGAACACTTTTCTAATTAACAGTAAATTGACAGTAAAGAATTTTGGGCTTTGTTGGGATTGTTAGAAAAGAAAGCTTAATCAGATAAAAATAATTCTCAAATGGCTTTGACTAAATAGAATTTAAATACGAATGAATGATCTCAAACTAGCCTTTTTCAACTTTCTTTTAAAATTAAAATTTGATTTAAGCATTTCACCATATGAAACTATATTGAGATATATTTGAGTTCCCGCGTGTGCACAAATGTGAACCAAACTTGAATCCTATTCTGACACACTGATTTATAAAGATGATTGAAATTATTTACATAAATGACATATTGACAATACTTTTCAACATTTAGATAAAGATTCATTTTCATAGTTTCTCAAAATAAATAAAACGTCTCAAGTATAATTTGATATAGAGTTTAATCTGGTTCCAACTACATTTTTCTTTCATATTTGAGAGAATTAATTTTAAAAAAATATGTATAAACATTGTCTAGAAATGAGAAATATCTAATTTACATTCTTCTGAAATGCTATTTCAGATTTTTTGAATGTTTTGAAAAATTATTAATTTGTATTCTAACTGTACAACGAAAACTAGTAAATTTCATACATGTTAAAATTTGAGCAACAGTGGAAAGTTATGTTTTTGATTAATGTGGCGCTCTGACATGAGATTTCGTGTTACCTCCAATTTGTAGAAGGAAAAACAGATTTATGATCACGTTTTCTATATTACAAGAAGTCACGTTTAAGCAATCTAACAAGCTTTGCTTTTCCAAATATTAGTTTGTCAAGTGTCAATGAAAGGGCGTTCTTTGCACTGGTTAACGAAGGCAGCAAAACCCTTCCATGGCGTTCCTTCTGAACGCGAAGATGAACTGTCAAAGTCCATGATGTAAAGCTTCTACCACCTGCCGCTTTCTAATTGTAGGCAACAGTCCAAATTCTAAGATTTTTTTTTCTTTTTCAAGAATAGGAAGGTACGGTACGAAAAAAAAATCTCAGATGGAATACCAAACCTTCTCGTGATTGGTCGTTTGAGTGAGAACATTAAACATGGTTTGCAGTTGGGATTGGAAGTTCCCATTTTTCATTGCGCTTTAAGAAAGCTTCCTTGTAAAGCTGGTTTTTGTAATAAACACATTTCTTTCGTTTCTAAATGTCGTTTCAGTCTTTCGGTATCTCGAAAATATATTCTTCGGCAATCTAATGAGTTGTGAGTGTGGTTCTTAAACTTACAGCCATGTCGTGTCTCATACATCTTAACGTCATTTTGGTTCAGTATTGCAAGTTGAATGGTGCTCTCTTTCTTTCTTTCTGTCCTAGCATCACACTTCTCCAGCATTATTTACACTGATAAAAGGATATTTTTATTTTCAGTTTCTAACGAAGTGAAGGTTGAACAACACAGGACCATAGCTGCGTCAGACACTTCTTGGAAGTATCTGATACAGATACTCGATACTTGTCCAAAAAAGTATCTGTTTCGATACCACGATACTAAAAAAAAAAAACTAACTCGAAAAAGATACCGATACAGCTCAAAAGTATCTCGATACTTAATGATACTTCTGTAATGCTTTATATTTCCGTGAATTTTTGTTCTAAAAATACCAATCACTGCTTAATATACATCAGAATACCGATAAACTGAATTTCCGGATTAACCGAATCTCGAGGCAGTGAAAAACAAAATTTCAGTTTTAGCAGTTTGCAGACGCTACATTAAATTTATTCTCTTAATTATGAACGAATTAGTTGAAAAAGCCTTGCAATGTTCTGTAAAAATACAGTACATAGCTATGTTATGTTATGTATATCACTGTTTAAAAAATTGTCGAGTTTAATTAAAATAAAGTAGTTGTTTTTTAATCATGAATTACATTACTAAACTACTGTATGTAAATCACTATGTTTTTGGTTTAATCGAATCACCCTTGGTCCCATAAAATTCGGTTAAACGATACTCTAGTACCCACACTACATACATAAATGGAGATGTTAAAGAAAGCTATATGTGGTAGCAAATAGAATTTGTAAACACGTTTACAAAATATACATTTTAGGATTCTGTTTACTTAATTACCTTCTTAATTTAAATCAATTTTGAAATTTACAGGATGAGTTAAAAAACGAAGAAAAAAGTACCTAGTTTCAAATTATTGTAATGAATAGGTACATGTACTCTAATGTTATATATAATAACAATAATCAAGTACATTTAAACATATTTTCAAACAGGAGTAACTGCTCTTCTAAAGCAGTGTTTTTCAACCTTTTAATGCTCACGGACAAGCAAACTACAGGAAAAGCTTTCAAGGACCGGGAAGATGCAGGCAAGTTAGAGATTTATTTGACGTTTAAAAGATTTCAGCACATCTTCACATTCCAGTTGTTTTGAAAAGGAAATATGAACTTTTCATCTCAATTTTTAACCATCAAAATCTTCAAAATAAATGTCAAATACTCAACTGTATTAAATTAATTTAGGACCGGTACAATAGCTTCGATGACCGGCGGTTGAAAACGACTGCTCTAAACTACTGTCCCCTTTTATAATGCAACATTTCTTCTGCATAACTGAAGTCTCTCCCCACTTAAAGAAGTTGGGGTGCTACATTTACTAAAGAACTCCTTCAAGAGAGGAAAAGACTGAATAATGCTTAGGTTAATTTTCCCATGCCGACAAACTTCTTCAATTTGTTCCCCTCAATACCTGACGAAACCTTGAAGAAAAAAAAACTACTAGGGTTAGGAACGTGGTGGAGGTGTAGTTGTATATGTCTTGGCGAGACTAGTCCAAACTCATATAGATAATTCAGATCCCATTTCCGGGGGGACAATTTTCAACTCAGGAACTACTAGCCCTAGTAAGGTGGTTGAGGTGTCGTTGGAAAGACCTAGCCGCAAATTTTCCAACGGAACATTGACCATCCAAATAGGATTCTCGCTGTTGAATCCTGGCGGTAGCATATGTGCAAAGCACCCTTCTGGGTTCCGCCTCATTTGAAATAAACGTCGTAGTTGCGCTAGGTCGGGACTACGCAGGTCTGACTAGTGATGTAAAAAAAAACAACGGAAAAACTGACTGGCGGAAAAAGTTTCTTTTTCAATTTTTCGCGCTACTTTGGAAAATAACGTGTTTCTTTTTTCTTGACCCCTGAAATTATATGAGGAGTAATGAAATAGTTAAAATGTTCGTTCTTGTTACAATTATTCAATTAGTATAATAACTTCTTTATTTTGACTCCCTCTGACAAAATTTATTTGCATTGTGCAACTTTTCTCAGCCTGAGTCAAAGATGCCTAAAGGCTATCAACCAAAGGAACATTTCTCTCTTATACGAGGGCACTAATGAGATAAAATGCATTCGTAAAGTAAACAGAAAATTTTTTGTACGTGTTTTTAGCGCAAGTAAATTTAATTTTACTAAACTGAGACCAGAAATGCATAAAATGTTTTCAAAGTATTGAGTTTTCGTGATGAACAAGTTTTCCTTGTTTTTTCCCAAAAATTTCCTTTTATTTTTGTTTTGTTTTTTGTTTTTTTAGGCTTGTACATCACTAAGTCTGACTATACGAATCGTTGCAGAATTTCCCTAGTGTGACTAGACAAACCGTATCAGGAGGCCCGAGGTCCAGACTAGGATTTAAACTCAGAATCTTCCGAATGTGACGCAGACGATTCACCTTTTGAGCCATCACTGATTGGTTCAAAAAGTCATGTAAAATAAAGGCGCAAAGATGAGACGAGGCAGGCAGAGAACACAATAATAACAAATACGTCTTCTTTCTTTACTGCTAGAACAATTATATCAGGCTGGCCGAATACTGATTTTTTTATCGTCTAGATTCACCCAGTACTTAAATAACTGAGAAGGATCAATCGCGATCTCTTATCTAAATATTCTTTTTGATCTTGAAATAATTAGGTTCTTGTCCGCATCTGTTAAAACGTTCTCATATATGTAAAGGAATAACATAAACTTCAAAATTACTTGTGCATTGTTTCAAATTATTTGTTGTCCACTGTATATTCTGCACAATAACTCTCATTAATTTTTCCAGAAAGGCTACATTTTTTTCTAACTACAAACTATATTGGTATATACATAGGTAAATATGGAATACTCAGGCCATACGTTCGTACTTTTCCAATGTCGAGTATAGCTCTTCGCTGCATTAACCAATAATATTCATTGATTGGACGCTTGTACTCATTATTGGCACCACATCCCTTCCAACAATCGTCACGTAAGTAAAAATATATTTTTTCCCTCACTTTTAAGATCGGACCGCGAGTTTCAACCCCTTCTCCTATTTCATCCTGACTGAGGTTTTCCAGGGGTTTCCCTCAGTCACACCAGGCAAATTCCGGTATGGTACCTTCAACTTAGGCCCTGGCCGACACCTTCCCGCAGCCTTTCCCATTCCTCATTCCGACTTCAGCCGTAGATGCCTGAAGGCCATAAATAAAATTCATTTAAATTCCTTACTCATATGTATGGCTAAATTTATATTCCGTTACTGTTCTCTACTGGCTTTACTTACATTTCCTATTTTTTATGTTAGCTGAAAGAACACGCTAGTTTCCGATTGCAATCCTACGAGGGAACTAGACAATGGCAACATACTTCGCGACCTAGCTAATATTGGAACACGCCAAACAGGAACAGGATGACGTCGGAGCTATCAACTAGTTCAGATAAAAAATAACACTTGCGAATAGGCCCCAATTTTTCTGAAGTTCCCAATATCACTTCCACTTAACGAACATTTCCGAATCCCGTGTTCTTCTTCTTCTTTTCAAGTCTTCACGCGGTTCCGAATCCAATGGGTTAGATCATTAGAGCATTAAGTAGCTAGGTTTTTCTTTTCTTCTTCTTCTTTTTTTACATGTAATATCAAGATTACCAAGACCAAACTAGGAACTGAAAAGTAACGAAAATATGATCGTCAAAATACTATCAGTAAAAGTATCGCAAAAATATCTTAAAGATAGCGGTACTGCACAAAACTATCCAGATACACGATACCGATATATATTTTCAAAAGAATCTGATGCACTGTATATTTATGATACATTGGAGAAGATACAAACCAAGTGTACCGTAAAGGGCTTATGTATTTAACAAAATTATTACAATGATGATATTGCAATACATGATAGTTATTCATAAAGAAAAGCAAGTAAAGTCAAAGTACGGTTTACACCACGAATATTTAACATATGAAGTGTTAAAATAACTACTCAACTAATAATTTTATATAATATCATGGTCGGGCTAATCTTTCAGTGTTGAGAATGTAATTAGGAATGTTTAAGGCGCCACTCGAGGTCAAATTTTACGATTTTGTTGAAAATTTGTGAACTCGTAACATTCTTAAAAATTCGATTGGATACCTACAATTAGCACATAATATAACAATTACAAAACTTTTGAGTAACACTAAAACTTGAAAAGTCCGTCTGCGACATCTGTGGTCATTTCCTTGTCAAAGACTCAGAAGAGAGTCTTAGGATCGGAACTCGAAACATAATAATAAGTCATAATAAGTCTTAGGAATGGAACTCAAAATTTATAATAATTCATATCCATTCTTTATAAATAGAAGATTAACATATTTTTTGTTATTCAATATCTATAGCGTTAAGCCCTATTCTTAGCTGAAATTATTATATTTCTATAAATAGTAATAATAATAAAAATAATCTCCAATAACTTGTCGTTAAAGTTTTAGTCATTTGCAGTTCTTGATTTACGCATATATGATTTTCAAATTCTTTTTATATGTTTCTCAATATAGGGTCTACCTATGTATGTTTCCTAGTTCATTCAATCTATGTGAATAAGAACACTACTTCTATTAATTTGGATGTGGATATGACTTTTATCGACGGATTTGTTTTTCTATTGATAACCTGTAAATAAAATTTACGGAATAATTTCAGTTTCACCATAATCAATATCTATCCGCGACCGTATTAACTGAGCCGTTCTACTTGTTATAGGACTGAGCCATAGATGCACAAAGGCCATAACTACATTAAAGATACAAAAAATTCCACTTGTAGCTGAATGAGAATAAATTTCTTACGGACTCCCAAAGATAAATGAAAATAAACACCTTTAAATCAACTGAACAGACGAAACTTATTAATAACACCTGAATTCTATCAGCGAAAGCATTAAGAAAGTACAAAAAGAAGAAATCACTTAACATGCAAATAGAGCGCGTAACTCTTGTCTAACAGTTATCCAATCTCTTTCGTTTCTTTTCACTTGGAAGGGAATAGTGACAAGTAAAAATGACTCCCAAGGTAACGGATGCCAAACTCTCTTCCCGTCTTATATAGTCTTTTCTATTTTCTTATTGTTTACTCCTCTGAGGTGCTCCTCCTTTGCAAGGAGAGTATAAGAGTTCATTTGCCTTCACTTGGCTTTGTGAACTGTAGAGTTCTAAACGATGGAGAGGGAGTGAGTGAGAGAGAAGGAGCGAGAGAGAGAGAGAGAGAGAGAGAGAGAGAGAGAGAGACTGACTGACTTTCATTTGAAAGAAAGATAGCTCCTAATGTCTAGTCAATAATAAAGACAACTTAATAATAAGCAACTTAGTTAATAGGAACTGTCGGTGTCTTTGAGCTAAGATTTATTGAAAGGACCAGATAATGTTAATAATACATCCTCATGTAGCTAATGCAATCAAGGAGATTAAACAAGTTCAAACTCAATAACTGAAGAGAAATCTTCATGTTTCCTCCTCCTATATTTTCCTGTTATTATTTACGGTTAAGAAACAATAGCATAAAGCTACATTGGGAACATTAAAACCAGGAAGTGCGAGACAATTTAGGAACGGAATGTCTTTATAGCCCTCTTGCGTAAATACATACATAAATAAACAACTTGTGCTCTACTATCGTATCTTTTGTCTCAAACAAAATTTGAGCGTATTTCAGACATCAACACACAAAAACATTTAGATTTTCATATTATTCTTTATTTTTGTTAACTTATTTCCTATTCTAGTTTTATGCGTCTGATTATTTTAGCTTGTTAAGTCCTTCCTTCCTAAAGAGAGATTTTTTTACATATTCTTCAGAAGCTTCAGTTCCGAAAACGAAAAGAATATATGATTTGCGAAATCTGCATCAACTAAATCAGAAACAAAATTGCTTAGCAAATCCCCCAATCCATACAATTGATGGAACAACGTTTTGTGCATTTCTGTGATGTGGTCATAATAAAATTGTGAAGGCGTTATTCGATTTCGATTTCGTGAAAAAAATATTGCATTATTTGTAGAACCTTGACAAAATGAAAATATTTATAACTTTTGTATTATTTATTTACTTATTTAGTTAGTTAGCTTGAGACGATGTAATAAGATAAAAGCATGCTTGACACGTATGGAAATCTACGTGAGGCATACATTAAATTATTCTAAATTAGTTTCTATCTTATTTCATTCCACTCATATTTGCTAAAGCAAGTTTATTTAAAAAGATCTGGATATTTTACTATATATAAAACTAAGCTACATGGTAGAGGAACAATAGTTATCAATACTCAAAGACGCTCCAAAACAAAAGGGGAAAAGAGTCTTTGAAGATTCGAAGTGGTGAAAACTCAACAGAAGTTGGCTGGCATTGTGGAGTAATGGTTAACCCAATGATTTCAAAACCAAGGATTACGTATTTGAGTCTGTCAAACAACCTTGTATTTTTGTATACACGTTGTAAATAAGTAAAAGGTTTGGATTACCACTGCAGACTCAACACTACACCGAATTTAGCTCCACTCAGCACCAGCACTGTGTTAAAGCTCTAACAGGATCTGTGTTAAACAGTGACGTAGGATCTTCTGTGTTGAGTTAATAGACAAAACTGTTAGTCGCCCTCGGATCACTGCTTTGCAATAAACTTCGGTATTTCTTGGTGTGCAGAATCTCCGTTTGTAAATATTGGTTTATTAGATAGATTCGTTCTGTTTTCTTCAACGTTATGTGAACTTTAACGCTAAGCTATTTATTTTGTTCATTTTTCAAATTTGATTCTGAATAACTCTTCAGGCATACGACGATGGAGTGCCAAGTAAACAAAAATAACCATTCTCGACACTATCGCTTTCAAGTAAAATTTCAAATCTGCCAAAGCTGCTCGAGATGTTTGTGCTGTGTGCGAAGAAGACACTGTTATTGAAAGAACTGCACAAAACTGGGTTTCATGCTTCAAGGAGGGAAAATTCAATATCATAGACTAAATCATTCTCCCAGCAGATGGAAGGCCCTCGTGGTACCCTCGCCCGTCACCTTCACTCATTTGACACCAAGCTGCTCGTGGATATAAACAGATACTTCAGCAGTGTGAGAATTAGCAGTGGCGGGTGCTCTGAATTCACACCTGGCAAAATGGTTTCCCACCCTGACAAATTTATTTTTCGTCCCTGCCAGGGATAAATTTCTCCCGCCTAGAAAATGTTTCGATCAAGATTAAATAGAAAATCGAAACATTTTTGTGTGCCCGAAATTGAAACTATTTTCAGGGAAGTGACAAGGGTATTATGAACCTTTTGCTAGCAACTAGGAAGCTTATTTGGAAGCCATTTCTTTTATGATGTTTATGAAGTAGTTTAATATGAATAATTTTGTATGATTGGTATGATTTAGAAACCCGCATTCGGAAAATGGGACTGCATATCTCCTCTCTCTCTCTCTCTCTCTCTCTCTCTATATATATATATATATATATATATATATATATATATATATATATATTGTTTGTTGAAATCCGTGCTTATGTTTTATCCCCCACCCTGGCTAAAAAGTTTAATTCGCACACTGTACTTAAGTAACGCATCGTCACTGGCGATAAAAAAAGTGTTACAATGTGACGCAAAGAAAGAATGGCAGAGTTCCGATAAGCAATCAACACTTCGATCCAAGAGAGGGATGCATCCATGTAAGACAAGCAAATTACCATTTTAAAGTTTATTGATTGACTGAGTGGCAGACATACATGTTTTCTAAACTTGTAAGATGCTTCCAGTAGATCTACAAACTTACAAATCTGGTACTGAGGTACGAAGAATTATCATACAAATAAACATAAAGATCTTAAGAGGTTAATCAAAGTGATGCTAACTTCTGGAGAGAAACCAACTGAATAAATTGTCTAAATCAGACAATTTATTCAGTTGGTTTCTCTCCAGAAGTTGATCCTAGAAGCGTTAAACCTGACAGTGTAACCTAACAAGTAATGTAGAACACTCTGTAATCAGGCCTTGTTTTGACAAAACATTGCAAAAACCTTTTTATGTCTCAAGGATGACTCTTACGGTTAACGTACGAATTTTGAATCGTACCATTCCAATCTCTGCTTAATTAGGCCCTAGAAGAGCTTAAAGCCGACCGGTTTCACTTGAAAATGTGCAAAGTTTCTGGTTAATGGTTTACAGACAGATATGAGGCTCTTGCCCTTTTCCGACATTCGTCGGACCAATGATAGTGACTGTATTCGATTCACCGTTAAATACAGAAACAGGTTAACTAAAAAATAAAAATAAAGAACTTGGTTTCATCCAATCTCCAATTTTCGGGAAACTGAACAATCTCTTGTAATTATAGTCTTTAACGTGCAATTAATTTTGCTTGTCTCTATATCACCCTGGAATTTTCAACATTGAATCAAGTACATGTCATAGTCTTCAACAACATGACATGAAAAACTCAAAATCGCCATTACTTTACAAGTTAAACATCTTTTTATAGGCGTTGGACACATTGAGGCTTTAATGGCACTGATAGCTCATATCCCTTCATTAAACATCATCATCATTATCGTCTACTCTACGTGTATGTCTAAAAGCTGGCTGCAAGTCCATGAGTTAGCGCCGTTATTGGCGAAAAGCATCATTCTGGAGAACAAAGAAACGGCTGTTACTATTAACTTCAGCGACCTCCAATTAATTTATATAGAAATATTCATTCATCTTCTGTGTGTTCTAGTCCAAAGGTGACCTTTGCTACAAATCTTCAGAAAAGGATTAGGCGCAACCATCGAGTTCTACGTAAAGATACTGGACTGATCAACTTGTATCGAAAGATAGATGCGAGAACAAACATTTAACCACGATCGTCCACTTCAAGTCTAATCGAATATCCACCAAATTTTCAGTTAAAACTCAGTTTTTAGGCTTGTTATCGCTGTTGGGCCCGTTTTTATTTGTCTTAATTCTTGAGTTATGCACGTAGGTCCTACGTGGTATAAACATTTGTATTTCTTGTAAGACAGACAGATAAAAATGGTCCGTACAACGATAACAAGGTAGAAAACTGAGTTAGGACTAAGGGTCAATTTTCATGAAAGCTGCGCTGCTTGCGATTTGGGTGAATAGCCAGTTGAAACACGTTTTAAGGCCCCCTTATTACGCGTTATACGTGTAACACGTATTTCATTTGGCTATTCATCCAAATCGCAAGCAACGCAAGCTTTCATGAAAATCAGCCCTGATAATTTTGCCTATATGGTTTAGACTGGATGTGGCCCATCGAAATTAACTGTCCCGTCCGTATTCATTAAGTTTTTAATAACTAGATCAGTCCAGTATAGTATTTATATGGAGGTCAATCGGTGTAACCAGATAGCATTGATGCCAACAGGGGGTTACATACGTAGGACCAACACAGCGTTGAACCAACACGGGGTTGGACCAACATGGCGTTTGACCAACACGGCGTTGGACCAACAATAAAATTGACAACGCCCTAGATTAAAACCTAAAAACATAATAGAAAATATCATCTTAATTTTTTTTTTGCAACTGCGTAGAACCACCACTGCGTTGAACAAACACCGGAATGAAACCAACACTTCGTAGAACCGGCGTTCGACCAACACAGGTTTTTGCCCTGGAGTGTTGGTCGTACGCCGGTTCTTGCTGCTTGAGAGGCTGCTGGTCGTACGAAGTGTTGGACCAACGCCGCATCCCCGCCAACAGGTCCATCTGGAAGGAACATCAACACAGAGAGTGCGTAAAGATAGTACTGTTCCTTCTCGTTAATGTAAGAAAATAAAGTCTAACTTGTTCTTAAACCAGTATTCGCTTGCTAGCGCTTACTCGGCATTGAATCTCCGTGAAGCCTGTATAAATGTTTAAAATGCAGAAACAAGTAATGCAAAAGTAATATACTTCTGAAATATGGATGGAAAAGGTGACCTGGGCGGAAATCGAACCCCGACCCTCAATCACCGATCCTGCTTTCTTCCGCCTAAACTACAGAGACAGCTACAAGCAAACGTTTTTGAAATTGTACTTAAAACAAACACACTGCTCGTTGCAAAACATTTTATGTTAACTTCACGTTACAGGATTATTTACTTTGGTGAGACGGTCCTAAAAAATCTAATGTGGAATTTCATGCTTATTCTTCCTGGAAATGGGAATTATAGACGCAAGGTCTGTTTTGAAAGATACAAAATTATATGAATATTAAACATGAATCTATGCTGTATAATTTACTCTGTACTTTTGTATGTATAAATGCTTTGCTTATCCATTTAAAGTACAGTTCAAGTTTAAATTTGTCATTTCAGACAATTCTACCTCATTGAGTAACTCTATTTATGGAGCATGTGGGGACGACAGAGGAGGTTGTGATCACTTATGTGAAGAGGAAAATGGATTACCACGTTGTTCATGTTATCGTGGCTATCGATTGGGTGACGACGTGAAATCTTGTGAAGGTAGGTTGCAGAAACTATAAATATGTTGTACTTGAAACTCCTTGAGAACATTTAACTGCAGAGCCCAACTTCATATTTGATTTTACAATGGTCTATTGTTAAACAGAGTTGACAATACTATAGCCAACGCCCAAAATGGAAAGTCATAGCAAGATCAATGCATTTCTTAACTGCAAGCAAACTGTTTGCAGATTTTCTACATGATAAAAGAAGTTCATTCAGTTGCTGAGGATCGATCTGTAGAAGAGCCATTGCAAATCATGCCATTGCATACAATTTCGGAAGTTGTCGGTTGTAACACTTTGTCTGCATACCACTGGCTTTTTTTATCTTCTAAATTATACTTTATTTTTCACTACTATTTGTATGTTTAACATTTGCATTCATTGGTATCGTTTGTATGTCGTTGTTCACACCCCCTGTGGAGAAAATTAAAAGATCTGAATGTACATACACTCATCTAGAAATGTATATCATGAACATAATAATTTAATTTTTAGTGTTCCCCGCATTTATAAACCAGACATGCAGCTATGGACTAAACTTATTACATGTCATTCCTTAGGCAGGAATAGCTCCTCATTCAGCCCAAATGTAATTTAAATAGAACATTTAAGTGCTATGTTCTCGGTATACATGCCCCCATATCTTTGAGTGTACGAATTAATCTTCCTTGTGTAAAACGGAGCTGCCCGTTCAGCTGAAGTCACATGATAATAGAACGGGAGTTTAGACACAAACACATCATTGCAGTTGATATCTCCAGTAACATAAATAGGAAAAAAGGTTGCTTTCAGTTGATAATGCCGTCTCTTCAATTGTGTATTCACCCCCTTAGAAGTTATTTTTAAACGTTCAATCGTTAATACAACTTTGAATATAACGTTGAAGACGGACGCGGACATTCAACGGTGTTATTAACGTTTCTGCTAGTGGGGTACCTGCTATGCGTCCTTACAAGACCATACCGACCGCATGGTAAGTGTCGTGATTACGCGCGAGGTATTATTTATAGAGCTGAGGAAAAGGGAATTTCTGTACGAAATATTACATTAGTGCAGTGTCGTCGGGTGGAGGAAAATTTCCTGGGAAATGAAAAATCTAAGGTTCATGAGGGGTAAAAGGAAAAAAAGACAAAAGATCGTGATTTTTTAAAGATCTTTTTTGCACTTCTTAAGTGTGAATTTTCAGTAATTTTGAATGTAAATTTAGCAGGTGGAACATTTTTACGAAAATCGAGAATTTTTTTCAGTATTTTGAGGGAAATATTGCGACGGAAACCTGACAACACTTCATTAGTGTGTCAATGAAAGAGTGCCTGCAGTGTATATGTAAAAGGAAGCTGACAAAGAAATAAATAACAGGAAGTCACAGTCGTATCACATAGTATGGTAATTGAAGGGGAAAAGGGGGGAAATTCCCAGGCACCTCTTAGACACTTCTCCGGAAAATCTTAGACACTTCTCCGAACACACATTGCCTTTGTGTTTTCTAGGGGGCGGACTTGTTAATAGCTTACTGAACGATAGCCAATCACTCGGAAAATAAAATAAAATTGAAATAATCATAATATTCAAGTTACTGAAATAGAGTCTGAACTCCGAAGGCAGTACAAAATTGTTATAGTAGTGACTTATCAGTATCTTTGGCCAGTAACGTGTCCAACATCTTTGAACAGGCAAGGTCATCAATGTCTTACTGTCGGACCTGTTAGATTTCGTTGTTCATTGCGTTGGAAACTAATGCAGTATGATCAGTGGCTATTAGACAATTTGAAATCATAAAGAGGTAAAGAGGGAGGTCGTATGATGGCATTATTAGAGTTTCAACAAATCAGGTAAATTTAAAAGGGCAAGTAATAGTACTTCCATCAAAGAACGTATTACGTGTCGAAGTTTGCACAACAAATATTTTAACAAACCATAGATTATTTATATGGAAGATTTCATGTCAAATAACGAGATTTGTGTAAACTTTCTTTCTGTGTAAGTTATCAATCATGGCCGACTGATGCTATGAAAAAAATGCTGTATGGTGGTGAGCAGCATGTGCTTTTTATCGATTATTTCAAAACTGCTCCACAGAAGTTAAATTTATACTTCCTGAATGCAAGAGCAACAACTATATTGTTGGTGACGACCTGTAGATATTAATCAGTTATTGTGAATTTGCACGGCACGAAACAAACGCGAATTCACTCTTACGACTTTACAGATGACTAGTGTTAGGATGTAGTTAGTACTAAAACATTCTCTAACGTGTTATTCATTAACGTCAAAGGTCTTCCGTTAGCTTTTCGATCTTGAAAGCTTTTTTCACAAAATAGAATGATATTTTACTGTTAATTCCAGAAATGCCATGAGATTTGTTCTATCACGTAAGGTTTTTAGCGCAAAATTTATTTACAACTTCATTTCGTTACAAGCTTCATTGCTCTTAAGCATTTATTATTTCTACGTTAAGCTAAATCGCAATAGTTATTTAGCAAGGTAGCTGATCTTAAACTACTTTTTAATGCTGATTTCAAACATCTTAAATTATTCTTATGACATGAGCTTACGAAAAGTGGGAGGTTTAATTTTTGAAAATACATATAATTAACATTTTCATTTCATGTTTCATTTTTGTATCTGAAGAATAAACAAAGTCAGTAATACCAAACAAACCGACGAAATATACATTATGAATGAATAAAATCAGTAGAATGGACTTGTCCACAGATCTTCAAATGTGTTTCAAAGAAATGTTTAATAAGCACGATATAGTCTCCGAACATACACTTCGTGTTATTAAAAACAAATGAGTAGTATTTTTTATGTTTAAATTTATGTTTTTAATATCACAACTTTATATACACTTGTTTCATCTTTACATTTTCTTTGAACATGGAATACAATAATTACATTTTAGCTGCTTGTTTGATATGTTCTTTATATTTCGCTCAAATATTTCTTGTTCTTCGATGATGTCACCCAGAACTTGTTAAAATAACTTAATGGCTCTGGAGGGAGTGGCGCTTATATTGCAACTGCAACTATTTAAAATATCTTAACATTATTTGTACAATTTTTTGTGGTGAGTACATTTTGTTTTCTAGTAAGGTTTGAACAACAGACCTTAGTTACATATGTTCTTATTTATCAGTTGGGTTCACGGATTTTGAAATCCTTAAGTTTTCATAACTTTGCGGATTTGAGGATCTGCAAAAATGTTAATTACCGACCAATTAATACCAAAATGCTCAACAAGCCAAGGACAAAGAAACCCAACTTCAAATGTGTTTTAAGAGGACTTAGTAATCAAGCCCCCTTTTAAAATATATTTAAAACTGACAGAAAAATGACAGCAATAATGGTATTTTGGAAACCATCCTAGATAATACTTAAGAATATCTGTCAAATCAATTGAAATTTATTTAACTTTGCACTTTGATTTATTTAAATTAATCTATAGTTTGAAGATATTTGCTATTGAAGAGAAATGTGAAGGCCTGGCATATGTAATCTTGTTTTACGGACCTTCAAATATCTTGGCTAAAAGAACAAGTTTCAAGCTCGGATTCAAATCATTTCAAAGATGTTAATAGATGTTATTAACTTTTCAAAATTTCAATATTGTTCTGGATTTATTCGGTATTTTTAAAAATTGGAAACAGGAAGTGTGAATGGGGAGCCCTAAGGTAAATCATTACTTTATAAGGACGTATATATTATGATTGGCCTATTCGTACTTTGTATATAATCTCGTATTTTCTACCAGTTATGTTCTCAACTATCAATGTTCAAAAGAAAAGAGGGAGTTAAAAAAAAGTTACATGATGATACAATAACATTTGTCATTCGTTTTAATTTTGATGTTGTCATGAAGTTAGTTTTGTGGGTACATATTGCTGAATTTGTGATTTCATAATTAAAATGAATATGGCAATAAACCTGGAAATGTAATGGAAAATCCCAAGTAATCTCTGATTAAATGCATGCAGTGAAAAACATATTCTAAATGTACGAAAATGGAATAGCAGATGGTATAGGATCATTATGGAACAGAGGAATTAAGAAAAGTCTCAATTAGTAACGAAACAAACTTCCCTCCCCCCACCTCAGATTGCTTCAATTTCCACACTGGTATCACATAAAAGTGTTGTTAAGACAGAGACAGCCCACTGTCAGTTGATATACACGGAAAAGCAGAATTTCATCTTCGGCCACAAAATCAGCGCTCAATTTAACACGTACTGGAATCAAGTGTATAGGAACGAATAGTTGAACATCTGCCATTTTAGAAATGTTATTCCTAAATTTACTATGTGTGGGAATTTGTTTACTCGTCTTATGACTCTCAGATGTAAAAATTTTAAGTTCTACTTTTCTTCAAGGCTTCTTTGTCTTCACTCATTGTCATTTTCAAAAAATAAGTAAATGATTTTATAAAGTTTGGGCAAATATTAATTATAATTGAGAAATACTGTGTAGTAAGAATTGCGTTGTACTGAAGTTGTTATTCCTCGGCATGATTTCCCTGCTTGGCGATCTACCTGAGGCAGCGGTTTGGAAGCTTACTTGGGAAGAAATGCTTTGGCTCTGTTCGCATCTATTCACCACCAACTTATACTATATCACATCTTTATCACTGCTAAACTTCTTCCCACCAAAAAATTTCTTTAGCAAGGGTTATAGAGAACCTTCTAAAAACACCAGGAGAATTTGTTAATAATCCATAGACTCTTGTTACTATTTAAAATACAACTATTTCTGAGCGTAATATGAAAACTGTTAACATACAAGTATTGAAAAATATTATTTCAAAACTTCTTGAGGCAAAGGATCAGATTTAAACACGGTTGTTTCTTGGACACTAATGATATTTTTTCGCGTTAAATATCATACTCATTTATAATATGTATCAATGAACTATTCCATAAAACATTAGGCATTTTTAAATTCTTAACCCTAAACAATCTTTAAGGTGTGGATTCGTAAAGGTGAAACACGTTTGAGTCAAAAATAAATTTATCACGAAGAAAAACAAATTTCAAAATATACTTGTTGCTAGTAAAGGAACTTGAGCTGTTGGCTTGACACAGAACAAAATAAGTGCAGTTGATGAATCCGCATGAAAGTCGGAAAAATGGCTCTGCTAATAGAGTTTGCTCTAAACACATTGCTGTGCCTCGTGGCGTGTTTCCATCATACTCATTTATAATGTGTCTCAAAAGAGGAGAAGGAGGGAAGAGATCGTGAAAGGAATTTGACGAGTAACGAGCAATAAATGGGAGCAGATGGAAGAGAACAACTCCAGAGGCTAAATTAGGATATTTATCCGCGAAACTTTCTTCGCTTTTCTACAGTCACAGCATGTCATTTATATGTGTGTGTGTGTGTGTGTCCCGATCGTGAAGTTTTTTAACATGAAGTAATAAAAAGAGAACTTTCTTTGTTTCATATGCAAACAGATGTGTAGTAAAAATCAATTACCAAATTAGATTTTCGATGAGTGGGAATGGGAAAAAGTGAGAATGTGGGATGACAATAAATCTATCCTTCACAGCACCGGCACATCAAATTATTTTCTTTTGCCCTTGAAGAAGGAATGCTGAAGGAGTGCCAGGGCCTTTATTCTACGTACTATACCAGGATTTGGATGGTAGGGCCAACAGAGTTTTATCAGGGGATTTTCCTCAGTCACACAAGGCAAATTCTGGGGCAGTACCTACTAACTAATCCCTGGCCAACTACTTCCACCATCCTTTCCCCTCCCGTAGCCCGGCCTGAGCCTGAGATGCCTGATGGACATAAAATAAATTTTCATTCACGTTACTGGTTGAACTGAGGATGGAAACCAGGAAACTCAGTCAGGATGGCCAGTGAGAATAGCACTGGAACTCGAATATCGATTGAAATTGGAGATTCAACACGAAACCTGATGATTACGAGCTATGTAACATAAAATTAAATATTCCCATAACAAGCAGTGTTCAGATTTATGAATGTTAAATTTGCTATTCAAAATAAAAATGAACGGAAATAACTTAAAAATAGGGGGTGTTCGGAATTTCGGAAAGTCGGAACTCCGGAATTGACTTCGCAGTTCTGAATATTCTTACTTGCAAACCACATTTAGATTGAAAATAGAATTTTATGACAAATGAAACATGCTTTAAATTTAACTAGTAAGACCCATTGTTAATTATTTTTCTAGGAATAGATCGCAGCGACAGAATATGACGTGATAGTAGGTCTCTATACACAGCGAGAAGCAACGACTTTATATTCGCAAACATATTTCCAATTATTTTTCATTATTTTGCTGATCATGAAAATCATGTGTTTGTTTCATTATATTTGATGTTGCACGACAGTTACTTTGAGATCATTGTCAGTCGTCAATTCCATTAAAAATGCGTTTTGGGGTCAACTGGAAAACGCTTGTCTGGAAGAGAGTCAAAAATAGAAGTAAAAGAAGAATGGGGATGGTAATATTAACTACATCGCGGGTTGAGTAGGCGTATGAACAGACCTTGTTGACAGCTTAATGAGCACGACCGGTTTTTCTGGCATCGGCGAAAAACTCGCTTCTTCCTATGCATGTCATTCACGTTCTCTATCTTTCTGCTTTGATTTTTTTTCTTCGTGTGTGTTTATGTGTGTGCCTAGCAATCTGAAGAGAAACAAAGCAAAGGAAGCCAAAGAACAGTATACATAAACATTTAAACGAGCCAGTTTATTTAACTCTTAGAACTGGTCGCTATTCTGTTTGGCTTCCGCTGACTCCCTTGTTACGGATGTCATTTGCGAGGTGACACAGTAACATTGCTCATCCATCCACTCATCCATCAATCTTATCTATCTAAGCTAGAATTATAAGCATACGAATATTCTAAATTGTTATTAGAATATTCCAGGCATTCGAGTACTCGAATATGACGGCCTGAGCAATAGATGCCTAAAGACCATAAATGCCTCGGATTATAAATAATAAATTCAGATTCAAATTGGAGTATTCGATGTAAAATCAGAATATTCCATTTCTGTTTTTTCTGTTGTTGCTGTTACAACTATAAAGGCAACCAATAAAGTTATGTCAGATTTTCACGTGATCGAAATGCACACGCCCCCATCAATTGTTTAGAGGTAAGATACAGATGCTTATCAGAATAATGGAAACACCTGTAGTTGGCAACAGGTCAGATGTATGGGTTGGCAGTGGTGTCATGGCGACCGCAGCGCCGGACTGCTGGTGATTGTGTGTTAGGTCGGTCTCCATACTACGTCAGGCGTCGTGGAACAGGAGTGTGCAGTGGCTGCAGCAGACGGAGGTAGTGTAAAATGGGAGACCTCTCAGAGTTTCAAAGAGGGCAAATTGTTGGTGCGCGGTTATGTGGAGTGAGTGTGACGGCAGTGGCTAGTGTGTTAGGCTGAAGAAATTTTATGTGCCCAGTTTTTGTAAGAGCATACATACCAAACACTTTCTCCCTCCAAACAAGTTTTCTTCTGCTTTTCATGCTTTATTAAAACACCTATGATACATGACATGCACCTTCAGGTCGGGTTAAGTTCGGTAGTGGGCATCCAGGTGCGGAAGGTTTCTGCTAACCGAACCGAACCTAACTTCTAATCTATCCTAACCTAACCTAGCAGAAAAACTGAAATAACTTTAATCTGAAGAGCCTTAAAGAAAATGGATGCCCTATAAAAATGCCTTCAATTCTATCAACTGGCTAAGAAAAAGAAATCTGGTGCTTATTACCCTATTTTACCGTATCTCAGCGCTTGTCGGGGAAGTAATCCAACCTTTGTCAACATTGTGAAATTTCAAAATGCGTGTATATATATAAACTAGTCTACCCTACAGCAGTAAAGAAGTAAAAAAGTGAAAAAATGCAACAAGAGAAGTAAATGTGTGCACATGGTACGGGGCATTGTGTCAAATGTTTAACCTAACCTGCCTTTTCTAACAACCCCTGTAGCTTAACTTGTAAACAGTAAAAAAGACAAAAAGTAAAAAAAAAAGTGTGCAAATGTGTGTAGGTATATGGCTCGATGCAGAGCCGACTCTAAGTCAATCGGCGCTCTGTTCCAAATGTTCGATGCGCCCATCCTAGCTAGCCCAGTCAAATAGAGAAGAAACCTCGGAAAGAAACTGAACAAGCTGAAATTTTGCATACACCTTTGTTTTCATATTCTAAAGATGGGCTGAAAAGTCTCATATGATATGGCGTCGGCGAGTCGAGATATCAAAGGTCAAAGTTCACGAAAATCGGTGTTTGGCAAATATCTCGCTTCCTATGCGTCGCACGTCGTTAAATGTTATTACAAAACTTGTAGAGCACTAAATTCTCTACAAGTTTGGTTATATGTATTTCTTTCGTATGATTAACCGTTTTCGAGATATAGCACAAAGAAGGGGAAGTGCGCATCCATTTATAGGATATCGCCATATAAACTGCGGAAACAAATGTGTAAACAAACACTTTACAAAGTTAATTATATAATCGAAATTATATTATTATAATTATTATTAACAATGTTAAAACATTGTTTATTTACAAAAAATAGTTCACAAATACTTTTTATAAATAAGAAATTTATCAATTAATATGAAGTAAAGTTAAATAAATTATTCAAATTAAATATTGTAATTACATTGTTTGTTAAATTTAAGTAATTAATATTTTTATAAATAAGAATATAATGCATTCGTTTCCACACCACCTTTGAGATAGAATGCTTGTATTTAGTCTGGAAGCGAGGTTTGAAGCCCAAACTCTTGGAGCCATCACAGAACGTTCCTCTGTTTGGGTCTTATTTATGTGGTGAAGCACTACCTCTAGTGGGTATATGTGCATATTTGCATCCTTTTTGATGAAGCGCATTGTCTATCATGTATAAGAACATGTTCCCTGTGTTGAGAATCTTTCGCCGGCTCTCCTTAATTATAAATATATACGTATATTTGAATAATTTCAAATAAAATATGTTGGTACTGGGTTCGTTTCCCAAATATGGAGTTGGGTACAGTATTTTGTGTTTGTTTTGGCCTGAGATTTGGTGCAGACTTTGTGCACCTGTTGTGCTGCGATTATTATTATTATTTATAGTAATAATAGTAATCCGTTGCTATTGTTGTGTATGCATACACAGTTAGCACTTTATTTGTTGTTGGATTGTTATAAACACTTTTTCTAATAGTAGTTGTTGGTAGTCGCTGTTGACATTTTCAACTGTCAGATGGGCTTGGAAAGACAGGCCCTACAGTTGTCTGGTTACTTAGATTCTGAACCACTTCATGTGATGGACCATTACGGGGTTTGAACGTGCATAAGATGATCGTGATAGCCACTTCTGTATCTCTAGGACATTTTGGTCATTTTTGGCCATAATTTTGTCTATTAAGAGCAGTTTGATCTCTAACTCTTTTAAGGAGAGTTTTGTTTTCTATGTATCAGAGGGGGCCAAAGAGCGAGATTTAAAGGAAAACAGTAGCTATTGGTTGCAAGGCATGTGACGTCACTATACGGACCGTGAGCTATATACATAAGCGAGAGAATAGAGAATAGTGGATATAAAATGTGATATTGTACCTAATATTTTGTAGCGAAAAAGTTCTATTTATTTTTGTTATATCTTTTATGATTGAATGATGAACATAAACAATTAAACGATATAAAAATACAATAGAAATGTCCTAAATTGTAAACAAATAAAGGTGTCTTAACGTTACCAGTATATGAAAGAAAACTCGAACGAAATTGATTTTAGAACTGTAATATTAAAATTAAAACTACTTTCATTACAAAAGAGAGAAAATATAATCCGGATAATATTATTTCCCTTAAAAATACTCGTAAATATATTTGTAGTTCCTTTTGGCAGTTATTCGTGATCTATTAAGTACACGATCAATTACGACAGTCAGCGCCCTCTCTAATTCACAGTCACACCTAAGCACAAGGGTCGATCAAGTATTACGTAAAAATTCAAGGAGAGGGTTTAATTTAAGCTTTGTTTATTTCATCTGACAGCGGGGAAGGGCATCAGAACACTGCGTAGGTAAAATTCTCTTACAAACATAGTGTAAATTTAAAGATTGAAACTGTCCTTTGGGCTATGAAATAACGATAATACGTTACAAGTGGATGCCTTAGTCCATTTTACCATATAGGTATCCACCTGTTGATACTGGCAAGCCTGAAAAACATTAGACAACGTGGTCGGCAGCAGAACTCGAACCTGTGAGCCTTGTCATTGCCGTTCGCAAACTTCGGAACAGTGCTAGAAAGATTAGCAGGTTAAAGTTTTCGTGTTGGCCATGCTGACTGAGGTTTTCCAGGCATTTCCTCAGTATCACCAGGGGAATGCCTGTATAGTACCTTGATTATAAGACCCTGGCCGTTGACTTCTTTGTTCTGGATTGGTGCTCGCAGTAGTTTCTCAAACTTTTGAGCATAGCCTTACCTGCCTATATGGCCCATAAATGTAATTAGGTTTGATAAAAACTTACAGAAGCTGAAACCACAAGTAATAAACACATAGAAAGGGAAACAGGGGGAGAGACAGACAGACAGATAGCGGGCACATACTTTCATGAATTTCCTATTCATTATTTGAGGATGAAAGATAATAGTAATAATAATTATTATTATTATTATTCCAACTGGAAACAATGTAACAATTTACCATTTTTAACGTTGAGAACTAAACACATGCCTGCTTTACCCAGCTCGAATGGTCCTGTGGTCACGATCACTGACTTTCGATAAGCAATAGGTTCGAGTCCAGCACACCCCGGCCATATGACAGGTTTTGCAGAGTTTCCCTCTGTCCCGGAAGTCAAATGCCACGATGGTACCTTAAATATAGTCCCTGGCCTCAACCCCCATTTTGACAGAAATAAAAAACTCAAGAGGCATGTGTCGGCCGGGTAGCCGTGCGGTCTGCGGGGGTAGGCCAACAGCTCGAAGGTCCCGGGTTCGAGTCCCAGCAGGGTCATGGGTGTGGATTTTAATAGCTAAGGGGCGAATCGTGACGGACCGAAGTCCAAAGTTACTAGACTAGCGTATATATAAATAAAGTTTAAGTTTGCTCAGGAGGCATGTGCCAAATTGTAGTAATTAATTACCAATTTTAGGCACTATCAAACTCTCATATAATGGATTTAAAATAAAAATCTTACGTTTCGAAGCGCAGCGAAAAAAAAAATAAGTAAAACCTCAGGTTCGAGAAGCGACACAAAAATAAGCATAGCTTTTCTTGTAAAAAAAAAAAAAAAAAAAAAAACCCTTACCTTTTCGAAGATTGCTACAAAAATAAGAACTAAATTTTATTATATGTTAGTACTAACGCGCCTCATAATTAATTAAACTCTTTTCCTCTGTGACATTTTTCTCCATGTCAGTTATGCATTTCTTGAAGAATCTGCGCTAGATATCAACTTTGCAATCCTAAAGTTCATTTTTAATTCCGTTTTGTAGTCATGAGGAAGGAGATGAATGGTGAAAATCTGTACACCTTTTATTTGAAATTTGTATATTCTTTTACACCTTACAGTCTCTTTGTGCTTCCTTGTGAAGGAAAATAATAAAATATTACATGTGGGTTGTTTCCGCTCGTGTATTTACACGCTGAAATGTCAAAGTTGTTGTGCTTACTCATCGTTTAAAAATAACGGGAATCACAAAGAATATAACAAAGTTATTATTTATTCCTTTCCCAACTGCTTTAATACTTCTCTACAAAATAACTAAAATAGTAAAATGTCATTAGGGTATGATAAAAACACGTTCGCTAGCTGATCGTAGTAGGCGACTCAATGTGAGGGTCCGTGCAGTGACATCACGGTACAGTTCCATATAGATGGCGCTATCAGTTACATATCCATGAATGGCATACCTAATAAATTCAAATTACCTTGCCTACGTATATCTGATAGCAGGGTTGCCACAGTCCTGCTCTAGAGTGGGCTGAAAAATAGTACCAAATTGAAGCAAAGTGGGCTGAATTCAATTATTTCTACACCAGTATAATACATGGCTCTATAACACCAAACTAAAAGAGGCAAAGTTGTAGAACACTGCCCCCCTCTACTTCCAAGAGTCCAAGTCACGAAAGTGCTCTTTTTTAAAAAAATATTTGCCACGGAGAATAATGTATTGAAGCTGTAACACTGCAATTAAGTTAAATTGTAACAGATACGTGCAGAAAACTTTCATTTTATATAACTTAATTCAGTATTATAGCTGCGATAAAAAACACATGTATGGCAAATTATTAAAAGAGAGGACTTTCTTAACAAGGGACCTCGGAAATATACGAGAACCACCTAACCTAACCCACACCTAACTTGACCTCACCTAACATAACCTAACCACACGTAACCAAACCCTATGTAAGTCAAGTGCGTAGAATTTCAAAATGCGTAAATATAAAAAACTATCTAACGTGACTTATCTAACCTAATGTAGCCCTGTCATTGGAGTATGTACAATTTCAAAATGCGTAATTAGTACGACGTAAAAGAGATCGTTTGCGAAAATTCCAAGTGGAAAAAGCGGTTATACTTTACAAGAGCTCCTCCTGTTATATATAAGATAAAATTAATTGTATGGGCGGTGACAGCACTTTGGTTCTGTTATATGGCTTCCGTTGTACGTTTTTAATTTGAACTTATTTTGATTAATTGGTATCAAGAACTTCTTATGTCGTGTGGAAAATTAAGTGTTATCAGGGCACTTGCTTTTTATATACATACACATTAGGAAATTTAATAAAAATAAAAACCAAGGGCACTTAAGGGTTAGGTAAGTCAGGTTCGGTGTTTTTTTTTAATTGCACACGCGACATGCACAGAGACATTGCTTCTGCTCTCGGAACTCCTCAAAATGCTATGTTTTGCTTTCTACAGCCATGAAAGAGCCTAAAATGCGTACAAAAATGAAAAATAAAAAGTTACTGTAGTAGAATTTGTCAATGCAACATTACAACTTCGGGAACTTTTTCCCCATTTTGCACGCAATTTAGTGTATTTCATGGCTATAGGAAGCAAAACAGCATTTTGAAGAGTTCAGAGTGCTCTATGCCAGAAGTAGCTCTTGTAAAGAATTACAGAAAAAGGCATGAAGAGTGATGCGTAGAGCAATTTACACGTTATGGGTAGTCGAATGTAGATAGTGAGGAAATACCGGTAAAACGCATTTGTCGTCGCAGCGCCTTAAGTTGTAAGGTAAGTGTGAGGAAAAGAACAAACGTTGCAAGTTTCAACATTCTAGCATTAAATTCTGCCTGACGCACAGTTGCACTATCTGCACGAAGATGACTAGACATATCGGACTACGTCTACAAGTAAAATTTGACGGTATATTCATGTATGGAGTTCTTATTTCAACAATACGATAACCGTACCTGGTCAGCTGGGATACCATTATACATATGAGCCGTTGCTAAGATTTTGCATGCAACTTTTCTACTAAATCTTTTGTCAAAAAGTAAAATATTTTTTCCCACGTATGATCGTCCTTACTCTAACTTTAGGCCTGTATATAATGTTTGTTACAACGCGTCGATATAGATCTATGAAAAGAAAAACTGTTCAGGTATCTTTATATTCGTCAATATGCCGGCACTAGTAAACAAACAACTTCGCCCGGCAAGCCGGCAGCTACATCAATGTAATTATTCGTGTTGTTATGATTTTTGAATCTTTGCAGTGGCACATAAATTATAGACTTCCTTGAGCACACGCTCGTCTTCTTCAGAATAATAATTCAATACTTAATTCAATGTGTGTGTGTGCTTCTGAATTTTTCAACAACTTGCAAGCTAAAAATTCCACAGGACTGTCTCTTTCCCGATCTCGTCTCCTTCATGCGCGGCTGCGCCCATCTAGTATCATTTGTTCCCCGGTATAGTCCGAAATACGGATTTTCCATACAATAAAGTTCGTAGCTTTAGGCGGTGCCGCCGGGTACAATGTCACAGAATAAATGTTCAACAGTATTTTTAAAAGAGTCTAACACACAGTACGAGTAACGTTAGATGCGGGAAAAGTCTTACTCCCACGTTTGAAAATATGACAAGTAATTGTTAAATGGTGCACGATTGGGTAAAATCGTACCAACTTTTACAAAAGGGGCTGAAAATGCCAGTGTGGTATGGTACTTCCCGTTGTGCTTTCAGGGTAATACCCTACCATTTTTGGTTTGTTGTATAATCTTTTCTATAAAATCTTTGGCACTAGATTGTTGTTTTGATGGAAAACTGTTTGTTCTACTGCAGTAGAACCGTGCTAAAAAGTGTTTCTGAAGATTTGATAATATACACTCCTTATATGTACTGACTTAAAATAATTTTTTAAAAGGTCTATCTGATTTCACAGAGACAGGTTCGGGTATGGTGATTGTGGGTTTCTTGGACATTTTTGCTACAGCTTGTTTGTCCCAAAAGTTGTATTCGGTTTAATTATCTGATATATATTGGCAGGTGCGCACCTGTTTCTTTGAATGAGTTTTATTTTCTTATTTTAATACTTTGTTTTGTTTATCATTAGGATCGATGCCATGTTTGTTTACTACGCACTTGTGATATTTAAGTGCATTTAATCAGCAGTAGCGTGATCCACATTAGCGTCTGTTAATAGACTCTTTAATGTTAAAAAAAGACTCTTTAACTATGACAAGACCTGGTTGAATAGAAGTGCCCAAGGAGAGGACAGATTCCGTCCTATGTAGACAGATTTTGTTTATTCTTTGTCATTCTTTTCTTTTCTTTTTTGTTTCTAGCATTGGCATTTTTAGGTACTCAAACCTTTGAGTTTATCTCAATATTTTGTTCAGTTGTGGGTGTCATATTTTGTGCTAAGTATAGTAAATTTGTCATATTTTGTAATATTATCAGTGTTTTGCATAAACGGCATGTCTTTTGAGGTAAGTTAAACCTTCTCCATTTTAATATTAGTTCAAATGTGTGTGAAGAGAGTTATGGTTTGGCCATTTATTTGGATTTAAATCCTTTATTTTTAGAGGGCAAATTAATGTTGGGGACTCCACGTATTGGAAGCTGAGCTTCGTTTTATCTAACATCAAGTTCTGAAGATGGTTTCGTTTTCTAAAAGTATAGCGTCCTTAGGGAAGGCCTTATTTTGTTTTATTTAAAACAATAAGCTTTGTTTCATCAGTATGGAGGCTGTAACTTTGTTTTATTTTAGAGAGTCCAGCGCTACTGCGATTGCTCTGGATTTCCCATTTTGTGTGGGTTCTCTGTCGTAAAAGTTATTTTACATACATTTGTTTGTAGATACCTTTCTCGTTTAAGTTGTGGGATCATGTAAGTTTTGCCACAGTATTTTCTATTTTGGCTGTGACGTCATTCTAAATGTCGTCAATAAGTTGGTTGAATGCTTTTGGAGCTAATGTTACCCTCAGCAAAATTCAAAGTTGGTTTTTCAGTTTGAATATTGGTACAGAACTGCGTTGCAGAAGTCTCTCTTCACGGATAGTGTGCCTCTGTGTTGAAGGATTCTGGTCTTTGCCTCTGACCGGATATGAACCCGGCCTAGTTTGTCCCAGAGTCACCTCAGAACACTTTTATAAAATATCCATCTTGTAGTTGGCTGCTTATCAGTTCTCACAGCAACATTTCTGAATAATTATCAGATAACAAGGAAGAAACTAGACCAACATAGAAAGATAATAATAGTAATAAGCATTAAATTAAGTTAATAACAATCAAATTCAACTTATAAACTGTAAAAAAAATAATAGATAAAACTAAAAAGGCTGAAAAAAATCTTCTGAATGTAAACGTATTTACACTATGAACGGATGCGCACTTCCCCTTCTTTGTGCTATACCTCGAAAACGGTTAATCATACGAAAGAAATGCATATAACCAAACCTTTAGAGAATTTAATACTCTTCAAGTTTTGTAATAGCTTCTAACGACGTGCGACGCATAGGAAGCGAAATATTTGCAAAAAAATAGGTTTTCGTGAACTTAGGAAGCAAGATATTTGCGAAACACAGATTTTCGTGACCTTTGACATCTCGATTCGCCGACGGGATATCATATGAGACTTTTCAGCCCATCTTTAGAATGTGAAAAGAAAGGTGTATTCAAAATTTCAGCTTGTTCAGTTTCATTCTGAGGTTTAGCCTTGATTTCGTCTTATTTGACTCTCCTAAGGTCCCGCATCCAAACCCAAGCGTCGACTTTTATATATATTTTTAAAATAAAATTAAAGGTTTTTCGTTTTTATGTAAATACACAAAAGGAAATTGAATAAAAGTTGTGATTTATAATTTTAAAAGAGGCCACTAAAAACTAGGATGTATATAAACACAAGGGGGGCGTCCGAAGGGAGCTGGGCCGTGTTAGCCGCGGGGGAACGCAGCCCCACTTAGAGGTGGGCATACGCAAAAGTACTGTTTACTTAAAAATTCTGTACCGTACCGGAAGTGTTTCCAAGTGAGCTCTCCGCAGCCCTGCAAGTCTGAAGGCAGTTCTGAAAAAAAATCTTGCCCCCGAGTCGGCTCTTGCTCGAAGCACATATGGTACAAAAGTATGATAATGGAATGTTGTAGACTCGAAGCACCATATTATATTTAGCGGCTTTTCTTTAGTATACGTCGGTTATTCCAGTTTGAACCAAAAATGGAGCAGTGACAGGTGATGTCTGTTAAAGTTGATGTGCATCGCGTTTAAGAAATTTTGTAAAGAATTACCAAAATATCTAACGTGGCTTTTTCTGAATTGTCTTCGTTCGCTATTGCTCACTCGACATACTTACTGTCCGTGAGTTCTGTAGAAAACGTGTCACATATGACGTAACATGACCGTGATTGCGGTTCGTGAACCTGTGACTTATTACGTTCAGAATAATCACGCCCGACGTAACCAAGCTAAAGTAATACCCATTCACTTCGAAACTACAATAGAGTACAAAAGTGAAAATCTGAATGAAAAATTAGACTTTGTAGTCTGGCAACGTAAAACTATAACTACCTTACATGTAATTTTTAATTTTAAATTAATATTCTACTAAATTATGCGAAAACAAGTGACATGTATAAATTATTAAATGACAGTTTATCACTCACCTGTTTCATATAAGATGTTCTTTATTTTAAATAAGGGCCCATCAAAAACTGATTGAACATTGCAGAATGTACACTTTACTTTTCAAACATTCAGGTTACAACTAAGTTGGACTGTCGACATAATGCACTATACAAAATAAACAGTCCAGAAATAGATTCCAAATTTACATTTTACTTTAGCGAAATCCATACGGTAAGATACTGTAATATAATCTTCGCTACTGGAATGATTTAATCTACGACGCTTATTATGTTCCACAACACCGTGTCTCTTGTTTTGCGGTTTACATACGACACGGTAATCGGGTTTATGAAGTAGTAAAGATTTCTTTAGAGATACTTTCTTTTAACTAAATTATGCATATGTTCAAAGGTTACTGTCTCACGTTCTCGCTGTAAGAGTAATTCCACGATCTTTAATGACATAGTTGATTTTAACTGTACCTATATCTACCTTTTCATAACCATAACGTTTAGGGCCATTAACTTTTTAATGTTACGTGTATGTTCTATATAATTTAGCCACTGTTTGGCTTCCTTACTTTGATTCTTCCGTCATGAAATCCTATCGGAGGAATAATTGGGATTGTATTTTCCTTTAAATGACATGATCGAAAACGCTCCATAGAACAGGCTGCAATTGTAGGATTATGCGAAAAATATTGAAGCCCACACATTTTAGCTTCAATAAGAATTGAAATCCGAATGAGATCCAAAGTAAGGATACGTATGTCATTCCTGCAATATTATAACAATTCATGTTGTCTTCATGCAATTCAAATATCTTTTAACTTTCGACACAATCTTGGTGCCACTTAGAAATTTCTTCTGCCTCTTTAGGTGATATGCTCTTGATATGTAAAAGTCAAGTTTCGGATACAATCCAAAGAAATCCTGATTCTTAGGTATACTAAACAAATGGGGAAAATAACCTTTCCTGAGGGACCTTCATATTATAAAATACAAAGTCCCTACTGCCATCAGTATTACCACAAATACTACATCTGTAACTTTCATCATTAATATCTTTACATTGATAACAACGATGGCTAACACAAATTAATTTGCCTTCATATTCCCGATTGACCTTTTCATTTTCATCCAAACGCATCGTTTCAATATCAAACACAATATAAAGAAAATCTTCTACCCATTTCGGATTGATTAGTTTTACAAAACAGAAATGTGATCATTACTTTGTGTGTCAGGATGATAGATTCACAATAACTGCATACATATTCACATTTATGATATCGAGGTTCCATATATGAAAGAAGGCAATAATCGCAATACCCCTACTGCCTAAAAATGATGTAATAGTATCAATGACATCGTAATGATTCTCTTCATGCCGCAAGATATTTTTTATTTGCTGTTGGACCGATATATATATATTCTTGTGCTGTCGTGTCTTAGATTGACGTGCAAAAACAATAATCTGATTCTCATCCTCAAAATACTTTTGAAAGTCGTCTACTTCGTCCAAGTTACCTCCATTTTTACAAATTACACCTACATTAGCACAATAATATAATCTCTCTGCTTCAGATCCCCAATTGTTTGTATTCTTTTTCACATAGTGTTTTATTTTAATTTTTATCCGCTTCTCCTTTTCCAATCACGAACGCACGATAGAGACAATCAAGAACTTTGTCAACGGCTATAATATGTTTTTGCCAATAGTCTCTAAACGGGAGATATTTTTCGTCATCACATCGTCCTTGTCCCCAAGCAGGATCAGTAATATCAACTTTAAGTGTAACATTGTCACCCAACAAGAATACCCCATTTGAGCTTAACACATTCTTAGTTTTTCGTAACATATCATCAACAGTAATATGAGCACGTAATTTGAATGGAATGTATATTGATTTTCGTACTTTACAATTTCAGCTTTCGAGAATGAAAGCTACCTTGGATACAGGGTCCACATCACGCACTAAATGTTCCATGACAAACTCAAAGAAAGTGTTCATATACTCATCAGGATCACGAATTGACATTACCAATGAGTTAATAGTAATTTCACGCCCACGCAAAGGATTATTATGATAACTTTTAGGTCGTTCACTTACAATTTCAGTCACTAGTTTCCCCAGCACCATACATCATATTCACGTGATGTTCGTTTATCCATAACAACGTTGCCATTACTGTCACCGTCAAACTTAACATCCACTTCACTGCACTCACCAGTCGTATCCGCCATTTCAACATCATTATACATAATCAGTCCAAGAACTCCAACGCATCGTCAGAGACAACTTTGATAGATTCATTCTCAAAAAGATTAGCATAATATCATTATGCTAGTTCTTTGCTTTCTATAGTTTTAGAAAACCATGAAACCCACGATCGATAATACTTTGTGCAGTTACACAGTTTTGCAACACAAACTCTTCGTCGTTCCAATAGTAATATAGGAGATGATGAAATAACAATTTAGGATGAGTTTCTTCGGGTTGAAATCCCATTGCCTTGTAATAATAAAAATGACTCCAGCATTGAAGGTAAGCTTGAGAATCATCGTGCCCTTTGAATTTCTGAGCGAATCAGCAAAAAATTATTTGGGTTTCCCATGATAACACGCAAACGTACACTAGGACAAAATTCTTTACAAGAGCGATGCAGAATCTTCGTACTTCCGGAACTGATTAAAAACAAGGATTGCATTTACTGTTGATTATATGGCGTTTTCATCCAAGAGAGCTGTGACGTCATCAGGGAAGACGTGACCTGCGCACAACAGATGCGCAGTGGTTTTATCTAATATTCACACAACAAAATACGTTAGTCTGATACAATTGCACAACAGAAGAAAATGAATGGTTTAAATATATTTCGAGTAAACGCAGTAATGTAAAAGTTGATACTTGTAGATTGTCCTCAATGTTCAAATAGAGCCGTGAAATCAAGCAATCAAAGTGAAGGCTGGTTTGTAACATATCACACTAGGAGTAAGATTATTTGTTAAGTATATGATAATATCTTGATTGCAAATATTCAAATAAGTATTGTTCTGTATTAGATTAGAAGTATTGTCCCCTCCAAGATTTCTTTGGAAATTACACCACTGATTGAGACCTGTCTATCCATCACGCAAATTAAGAAGGGAACGAAAATAATGATGCTCGGTCGCGTCTTAAGTTGAAAGTTCAAGCATTGAAGCTTTGAGATGGACATTTTGTGGGAAGATTTATTTGCTTCCAAAATAATAGGTTTCAAATATTGTGAAAGAAACTACCATGCTTGGTTACATAAGAACATTAGTAGATAGACGTAAGTACAAAGTCTTTATTCTTTAGAATTTGAGAGAGGCTTCATGGCTCGTGTTTCTTTCCAATTTCATATTCCGGCTATTTCACGAGTTCTACAGAAGAAAAGACATGTGGTGAAATTTTTTATATTTGGATTATAGTTGGTACAAGATAGGGGAGAAGGATGTTTCCACAGGTAACGGAGCGATATCGAAGGAAGTGAAGATACCGGTTCATTTTGTAGCATGTGTGTAAATATGTAACGTCTCTACTGCGAGGGGCCTAAAATTGACGCCAGCCCACCTAGAGCACCTGGCAGTTGTAATCGAGTAAAATAAATATTAAAATCTTCCTCGCTTTCTTCCTAAGCACCAGGCTTAAACATGCGCAAGCATTGACAAATCAATAAGGGACGCAAGTTCATTCCAATCATCCAGGCAAAATTAATCGAAAACTAGCGTCAAGTTAACCAACCTTAATTGGATTTGACCAGTCAATACATTAACTATTTACATCCATCAGTTTGTAATAGGCCTATATAACACGCGAGTGCGGGCTGTTATGTTTATTATGCACAATGAAAGATGCTGTTATTGTTAAGTTAGTGCATTAGTTTGGTATTTCTCAGGAAAAGAGAACTAGGAAAGAGCTTGTAGTTTTCGAAGATATTATAAAGCAGCTGTTTAAGAGGAGGTTTCGTTCAAGAGTTTAACACACTTATGGTAGATGAAGAGGGCACTAATGGTGAGGAACCTGATAGTAATTTCGGCGATGATCCAACGTTATGAGTAGGAAAGGAGTTATTTACCGAACAACTCAATATTTAGTTGATTGCCAGCCGTCACTACCAAAAAGGATAAAACAAAATTCGCTGAAGAATACTTGGCCGAAGTATGCATAATCTGGATAAAGGAGCCAAAAAATTATCTCCATTTATGTTCCTTTGGACTAGCCATTGATATGTCACCTCGTGTAAAATTCACAATTGGAATGGCACAAAAATAAACATTACTAATAAGTCTTGTAAAAATTTGATAAGATGCTCGACACTACTTGCAAATGCAGTAAATCCATAACGATGTACGTGATTTTTATCGCTATAACACTACAATATGCAATTATACACGACGGAATAATACGAATCTGGGCAATGAATATTAAGAAACAAATTGACCCGAACAACATCTTATTACAAGCATCCAAACATCTCGTATTTAAAGCATCCAAAGTGTTAGTCAAAGCATTCAAGAAAAAGAACAAAATAGTTTTCCATAAACTACGGATAAATTTAGCAAAAGAATTGTTGTGGATTAGCGGAGGGGGCTATTTATTGGGGGACGGGATTTGGAGAGACGTGCTTAATTCTATACCCGTCCCTGGCGCATGTATACATGGTTTTCTTGAAAGTACCTTCCACCTATCACTAAGTACAAACCCATTTTCTTTATCGATTGTCTTATAATTCCCCAGTTAGTCTTTTTTATCTTTTCGTTGATTAACCATTATCGGTCGAAAAAAGGACGTTTTATTTTCAACCATATTTCAACAAAAGACATGTTATCGTTGATAAGACGTTAATACGACGTGTTTTCAATTATTATTTTAAACTATGGTAATGATTTCGTTTCCTGGGACTTTTTTCTCATTTAATTGAATAAAAATTATAATTTAACGCTAATTGGATGCTATTAACTATTATTTTGTGTTCTCTTATGCGTGTTGAAAGCACTTGAATTTCCATGTATATTCCAACGAAAGTTTGTTTTTGTTGATATCACGTTAATGTGACTTGTTGTTAACTGTTATATTCAACAATACCATAGATACGCTTCATATGTTTCTTTCTAAGTTAATTGCATAAAAACTGTACATAAAACTTAATAGAATGAAATTAACTACATCTATCATGTTCGCATTTGTATGTTGAAACATACATTTCATTCACAGACCGTTAACGTGACGTTTTCAACTTTCCTTTCAACTATTACATAGATTTCGCTTCATATGTGTCTTTCTAAGGCGACATATTACACTTACTGAGAAATACAGATTTAATAGTATAGTATTTTTGAAACGTACAAAATATTTGCATCGTCTTTAGAACTAAATTTAAACGCTGTTTGCATGATAGTTCAGATGGCCACAATTTTAGAAACATTTCTTTCAATTGTATTTTATTGACTTTTTCAACAATGTTTCGCCGTTTATTAAACGGCTTATTAACATTTCGAAAATGTTTTTAACATCGTAGAAGAGGTGCTCTGTTTTGTTGGAGTCGTTAAATTTTATGTTTCTGGAAAGGTCTCGAGGGTCAAAATTTGAACTACATCGATCCCATTTGTTTGGGAATCCCCACCTCCAATTGGAACTTTACAGAATAATAAATTCGAATAAGAAAAGGGGAGCTCTTATTCTCTTGCAATACACTCATGTCATATTGGTTTGCATATCTTCTACGGTAAAAGAACTGAAGTATTAAAAATAAAGCTTATAGGGATTTTTACGTAAGTGTGGACTGTCGTTTAAACAAAGTTGATAGAATTCTGACCTTACACTCATGCCATATAGGTTTTATAACGTACAGAGGGAATTATTTTAAAATTACATAGTTGTGCTTAAGAGGACAAACAAAGAAACAGCGCTGCAGTCGGTAATGACGTCGATTTTATAGCTGACATGATGTAATGAAATATTGTGAATGTTTGACAAATTCAATAAATTGCAGAGATGATTCAATTTCGAGTTAGTCTCTTACAATTGAACCATCAACAAGGGACAATGGCTATCTGCGACTGTACTTTCTCGAACGTAGCCGATGACTGTGTGTTAACAAGTATTCAGGAATGGATACCGTACTGTAGTGTAGTTTATGAACAATATTTTAGGGATATCCCGTTAGAATCCGGCTACGAGTGTATTGAGTTACCTACGCAAATGATTCTACTACGTATTCTGGACGTATTAACAACTTCATGTGTTTGTGACAAATATACCAGACATTTACTCAAACAGACAAGGATTCTATCCAAGCTATAAAAAGATGGTAACAGACACTGAATCTAAAGACTAAATACGCTTAATCTCGTGACTGAAAGATGCATTGCGTGGATGGATTCGTAATAACAAAGATTGTCAGTCTTTGTAATTTTCAATATTCACCGAGAATGTTTGGTTCAATCAGGTATAGAAATAAAACACGATTTTGTAGCATCAATATATTTATTGTTCATTTTAGGGTCTGGATAGTTATTCATTTTCATATTACTTGTGCAAATGCATGTATGAATCATTTATATAAATACCTTGCATATTTCAGAGCCAAAACCTATACAAATAAACAACAAAATGATAGATGTGAGAAATGCGCTGAGCATGCATGAAGATTTTGTATACCGAGAGAAAAGGGTGTAGCCCTGTCGAAATTTCGATTTCTATGTAAAATTACTATAAATGTAAGCGCAATTATGTACATTTCGTGTATATAGCAAGCCTGGGTCCCCGAAAGAATCTGGTTGACCCTTTTGAAATGAAATTCAGCCTAGAGAAGCTAAATACTAGACATGGGCAGTCTGCAGATGACCTTTAGCTTGAGGTGTCAGATACTGTTGCCCCTAAATATTGTCAAATTATATCTAGTGAAGTAGAACGATTTTTTCGGACTACAAAAACATTCTTATCGAAAACAAATGTCAAGTTTGAAAATTTAAGACACCGTGTCGTAATCAAGTGCAGTCTTGAGCTGTAAGTAGTGTCGTTTTTCTTTCATTAAAAATAGATGTATTCGAAATAGGTGTTGTGCGTTCTAAGCAAGCATACTTGAGTATCTGAACAAGTGTAGTTCATAATGGAAGCATTAAAAGCAACAATTTTTACCATGTTAATTCATTGAATTAAATTTTAAAGGCTTGAAGGCAACTTTGGCTCAGGTTAGATGGATTATGATGAAATGATTCGTGGAATGAAGAAAGTGAGAGGAAACGGGAGAACCCCGAGAAAACCCACGTACACGGTGTTTGTCCATCACAAAACCCACATAGCATGAGTAGGGTCCATAGACCCACATGACACGAGTAGTGATCGAACCGACGACCCCAAGCAAAAGAGGTGAGTGCTCTACCATTGAGCCATCGTGGCCGCACAATGTTCATTCATATGAGCTAATTGAAGAATGAAAATATGTAAACATGAAGGCTTTTTGAGTAACTGGTAAAGCAGTTACAAGAAGATAAGGTTTCTTAAAGCGTATATTTCTGTGCATATTTTGCTCCTTCTTACCATATGCAGATTTTGGGTATTTTCAGTGAATAACTATCCATGCCCTATTCATTTTCATGAATACAGTTTTAAAAGTTGTACGAAGAATAATATTACAAACAACAAAACTTTTCTGAACATTGAAGTTTTGAAAATAAAAAAAACATGATGCATAAGTTACAGGAAAAGTTTGTAACAATGATTTTTAATTTTTACAAAACTTTCATGTTTTTCTGACAGCAAACTTTTATTCAAAGTTTTACAAAACAAAATGTTAATCAAAGTTTTATAAGAACTGTTTTGTGTTTTTAGTTTCATACGTTTTACAAAAACTGTTTCATGTTTTTATTAGAGTGTACAAAACAATATCTCATTTTTAGTTTTACAAAATGTAATTCTTAGGTTTACAAAAACATTTTTTTGCTTAATTTACGAAACAAATGTCATTCTTAATTCAACAGAAACTGTTTCGTGTTTTGCTGGTTTAAAATCAAAATGTCTTTCAAAGTTTTACAAACAACGTTTTGTGTTTCATACGTTTTACAAAACCGTTTCGTGTTTGTTAGTTTACAATCAAAATATCTCTCAAAGTTTTCTAACAAAGATTTAAAGTTTTACCTAAGCTGTTTTATGTTTGTCAGCGTTTACAATGTTTATATTACGTAAACAAACAGTTTATATTATTAATCCAAACATTTTTGTGTGTTTTCTGGAACTTGTACAATATATAGTCCAGTAGAATAGGAGTTCTATAACATCTATTCGAAACATTCAATAGAAAGATGAACTCAATCATGTTTTCCTGATTGTATGGGTAGATTTATAAAACAAGTCTTTCACATTCATAGGACGTTTGATTTCCAGCGTTATATACTATATATAATACATTCGAAACTGACTTCAGCATCGTAGCATTCGCTGATAGCCATCGTTGCACTTTTCAGCATCAACCATACTCACGATTGACCGATGAGCCTGCTTTTATTCACTTTCCCAATAGTAAAATGTATGCTCAATCTGAACCTACTCATTGTAAATATCAAATGTCAACTTCCTTTGCCTCTATATGGCTTCTTTCCAACGCTAACATGTGCGTACATATAGTACAAAATTGCTGTAAAACCATGTTGTATGTTTGCTATAATATATATGTAGGTGATTTAAGCCATGTTCGATATATGCCTTTTATGTATTTACTTTTAATTAGAAAGAACGAATCTTTACAAGGGTGTTCTACCTAAATGTCTCTGGAGGAGCAAGGTGAATCAATTGTTATTGCCATCCATCATGAGAAGATAATGTTCAAATGACAGTGTCGAAAGTGTACCAATGGGTTCTAAACCACGTTTGTCCATCCGTATCACATCCAGACACAATTAATTACAATATATCAAGCGTTCCCGCATACTAAATTTGTCACTATTCTCCTTATATATTATGTAAATTCCATTATATTGATAATAAATGTGATTCCAACGGTGTTTTCCTGGTACATACAATGCAATAATTATTTTTAGAGAAAATTTGGTGCAAAACAAGGTATGGTAGCTATCTTTTCCCTTATATATTCAAAAAATTACAATTATTGGGCTATATTCTGCTTTGAAAATAACATCAATTGATGATGTGTAGGTGATAACCAGTAAGTATACAGTTTAAAATAACGTCCATCAAATAATATGTAGGGTCCACCAGTATACAGTTACATGACATCCATCGATAACCTGTAAAACGAAAGAACCACATATCCACTATAATCAGTACAGTAACCTCAATAAATTGCTTTGTCCTCTTCACAGTCAAAAGCAATAACTTCCATTGATAATATATAAAAGGGCATATTGAAATGGGACTAGGATATCAATTTTAAGAGCATATGTATTTATTTATTATATTAGGTGTAGAAATATTAAAATCATTATTTGTATTAAGATTATATGCAGCACAGAGTCGACATAAAATCATGTAAAAAATTTCATTAATTCGTTGACAAAGACCTGGCAAGTGTGTTTCCCTCTTACGTACATGCAAGCTGATGACCGAAGCAAACAATAGCTGAACTTCCTGGATTGATTCACGCTTATGGAAAGAGCCAGGAGAAGGAACCAAACCAGGAAGGTAAGAAATCAACGTTCGCGAAATTTGGAAATGATGTAAAGAAAGGTAACGAGTAGATTGAGAGAAGGGGAAAACAGGATTCGGATTTTAAGACTAAGAGCGAAAACACCAAGTTCTGAATAGTGGAAAAGTGCACGAAACCCGAGACTTAAATACGCGTGTCTCGTTTGAGACAATGGAACGAGCATCAGCTTGCAAGTAAGTGCCAAGTCAAACTGTACTTTTAAAGAGTCACATAATTGCCAGAAGTCACTAAAAATCTATTTCAAAATAATTTAGCGTAATTTTAGAAAAGTTTAATAAAGTTTAGGTAAAAGTTTGTTTAATAAAATATAAATTAGTAATAAAACTGTGTTTTGCAACATTATACAAAATCAAAATGTTTAATTTAATTAATAAGACCAATGCCATACTTTTGAAGTTAAAATAAGTCATGTAATTCTATTTCAATAGTAGTCAGTGAGGACAGTAACGAAAACTACAAGAATATAGTGTATACCATATATGGTATATGGTAGCATATAACCATTATGAACCGATACAATAACATCATCATATAGTCTGCCCCAACAGTAAAAAATAATGACGTCCATTAATAACATATAAAACAAAATAACCACTATGAACCGATTAAGCAGTATGATAACGTAATTAAATGTTCCTCTTTCTACTAACCCTTATCTCTTAATTCTCTTGTTTCATATTTCAAAGTTCAAATTTTAATATTGATTAATGTTTTCAAGTTCAAAAATTGATATTTACGACCATTCGAACCCCTTATCTCATCATTGACCTCGTGACGATACAATGATCAGGTGACGTCATGGCTGGCGTCGCCGTGCATGGAAACGGCGAAGCCTTTAGCAGATCTTCTACTACCCCTTATCTTTCTTGATTCATGCTTGAAGGTTCAAATTTTGTTGATCTCTTTTTTCCTTGTCTTTCTCGATTTGTTTCGAAGTTCAAATTTTGATATCTTTATCTGTAGAATCATGTTTATCTATCTTGCTTATCTTCTTGTTCTCTCTTTTTCTTATCACTCCTCCTTGTTTATCTCCCTTTTACTTATCTCTCTTGACTTATGCTTCAAAGTTCAAATTTTGACATTCTTATCTCTTAATTCACATTTATCTCTTCTGCTTATCTCCCTTGATTTGTTTCAAAGTTCAAATTTTGACTTTGATTAGTGATTGACATCGACCACTTATCTCTTAATTAATGTTCTAAAGTTCAGATTTTGACATTTACAACTTTTCGAGATATGAGATTAGTGTAGAAGTAAGGTTCAACATACGTACCCTCCAAAAAAAGGTGTCTCCCTCCCTCCCTAAAATCCAAAGAGGTAAGAAAATAGTGTAAAAGGAAAGTTTAATATATGACTTATATAAGCCCTAAATATAATAATATACTGTATAAGCCCCAAAAGATGACTCGCTTTACCTAAAATCTGAAGTAGTGTGCTAGTGTACTACTCGATCCCTACTGTGCATGATATTGGGAGTCATACCACTCCCTTGTTTCACCGCTAATAAAACAGTACGACATATGATGCCAGTGAGTTAATGTAAGTTTCTTACGGTATTACAGATATAAACGAATGTGAGGAGGATAACGGAGGTTGTGAGGGTCTGTGCCGTAACAAACCAGGCTCATTCAGATGCTATTGTCCTCATGGACTGCGGCTGGCTTCAAATGGTAGAAAATGTGTGGGTGAGTGTTTTTTTTTTAATATTTTCATTTGAGAAAAAACAATTTTGATCTCCAAAAGTACTGATATGACAGGAGAAATAAAAAAAATAACTTTCATCACATTAGTAGGTATCACAAAAAGCAATTTAAAGACTAATATACGTATATCTACTAATGTCCTTTTTATGGCAAATCCAACATAGGTCACATTTTTGTGCTTCCATATATTGACGAAAATGGTCTGAGAACCACGCCAATCCTCGATCGTCATCCTGCATATAATTACTAATCGTGTAATGTTATCAAAAACTCCATGTGAAATCGAGTGGAGGAGAGACAGAATATATTTTGTTGTGTCTTAATAATATTTCAGAAGTAAAGGTGAGTACATACTACAAGTTAGTCCACATTACTTCATGTTGATAAATTTTTTGTGCATGTATATTTTGATGCTGAGTTTATTAATTTGTTATCATAGTTTCTCAACGTTTTATATGATCATGTATAAAATTATGTATTGATATACCTCAAAATGGTTCATGCTGTTGAAATGTGTATTGAGGCAATACTGGAAAATATCTTGTAAACTATATAAATATTGTCATAACATAAATGGAACACATTTACAAAATAACCTTCTGACTTATACAAATTTTCTGCCAGTATATAAACGTAAATTAGCTACCCAATATGGCTTATTTGAGCTTTGAAATTTCTTTTAAGTGTTTGTAACAGGTGAAATGGAAGTTTGATGTGAATGTTCAAAAAATATACTTATTAGAAGCTAACCCTGAAAATATCGGAGCAATGTTTTGATTAGTAATGGCGTAGGAAGGTATTTAAACATTTGGTACGTTAGAGCCATACTAAGTAATGGGGTATAGAATATAGCCTACTTTTTATTTATTTTGTGTTTGAAAAACATACAAGAATTACATTTTGCAATACTAATTCTGTATTTTGCAGTATAAATGAAGAAAACACACGTATAGGAAGTTCTACAAAATATTAATTTGAATGACAAACGAAAAATTACAGTAATAAATTTCATAGACTTAAACTTAACGTTAAGTTTGATGACAAAGTTTATGTGAATGTTGATTTGAATGAAAAAGGAACTTACACTGTTTGAATAAGAAATTTACAAAGAAAAAATAAAATTCACATTTGGGGAAGATAAAGGGACCGACATCTTTCTTGGCCAAGCCCTAGGCAATATCGTAATGTTCTCTTTTGTATGCCGTGTGTATAATAGGTAGAGTGAAGCGATACACAGGATTGTGTTTTATCCCAGAATCAGTTGTACTACAAAAAGTATACAAGTGCTATACAAGTTAATAAAATGAGTGTCCCGAACTCGGGATTATAGCGAGTTTATAGAAACTTTGGCCTTCTTCTTCTTCGGTGATCAGTCCATGAAGAAGTAGGTGTAAGTCCTGCACCAGTTCCGTTGCAAACTGAGTGCCAAGGAAGTGTTCCGTCTCCGCTGCGAGCCGAGAACGGGTTTGTATTTAGGGGGAAACACCAGTTCCGTTCCAAACTGAGTAAGTGAGTATGTCAGGAAGGAAGGAATCATACCAGTTCCATTGCAAACTGAGTATGAAGGATTGTTCCGTCCCCGTTGCGAGTCGAGAGCAGGAAGGTTGGAGAGAGGTGACCATCCTGGTGATCAGTGATACTGGTAGCTTGGATGTTCGGGTATGTATAGGTCTTTTTGGGAGTGGTCCTCTAAGTCCCTCCTTCAGCTGTGCTGGCTCCATCTAGCTGCGACACCAACTCCATCTACGGTTGTTTCTTGAACTGTTGTTGTCGTCTGCTTCTACGATGGTTTGTGTCATTTACTATTTGCTTACGTTGCTTCTAGTACACACATTTGTTTACACAGCGTCGTACATATTTTATTGTTTGTTTACATCTTGAGTGGTTGCACGTGCTCTCAAGTATGCAGATCATTATATGCTCCCCTCATGTTTGTAAAGAATAGAGACAAGAATGAGAATGGGAACTATTTTTTTTATTTTGTTCACGCATTAAAAATTTACCACTGTTCACTATTATTTCTACCAAATATTTCACTTAAAATGTAGAAAACACTATAAACACTGTCGGGAAAAGTAATCACTACACTTTCTTATGATAAAACACTATTATGCACTAGCGGTGTAACTTCCTTTGAATGAGGTAAGATAGCGCACTATTTCACTGGAGCAAGCAGAATTAGTCAGAACGACGTCATTTTCCTCAAGACAGTGGTCGAATCTGTTTGTTTTGAGTTTGTTAGTATTTTATACCAGGTTTCTAATAGTCTGTGGTGGCAAGGCTCTGTTGGTATTAGTAAGCATTTGTAGAGAACGAATGTTCAATGTAACATGTGTCATACACGGTTTCACTATTAGTGCACATGATCCGATCAAGTTCGAAATCATTGTTCATGATATGTTCACTGTTTCACTTGAAGGATTCTGTAGAGTAGATGTATAAACAAAATTGTTGGGAGAATGGCTGACACTGCGAACACTATTACGGTGTGTAGAATAACCATTTCTGGAAAGATAGAGTTCGTTTTATGCTTGCGGCTTCTTTGTACGTCAATATAAAAAACACAAATCAATGTTTATAATCACAAAAAGGTTCAATATGAGAATCACTAACGCTATGGTTGACCACGGTACGATTGCATGAAAGTGCAGGTCAGAGAATTTACTAAGTAGTTCATTTTGTTCGTGGTTCATGAGACTTTGTAAAGAGGTTACTGGTTCTGTAAATTTGTAGACTGAGAGTAAAATTTAAAGATAACTTCTCAGGTAAAGTAAAGTATTCAATTTCCAGTTCAGTAGTTTGCCTGGTCGGTAAATTTAGGTTTTTGGTAATAATTCTATCAAATTCTTGAACTTGAAAAAATACATATTTAAAGAATTTGCATCTTTTTTGATTGATAATTGATTATGCATACACAGAATTCTTACTTCCTCTCTGGTTGTTAAATGAACGTCGGCGGTTGTATACAAGTAAAAATCTTTTCCTGGAGACAATTGTGGCTTAATTTAGCAGTTGTTAGTTGAGTTTCGGAAAAATAGGTCAACATGAACTCGTAACTCGAAAGAACTCGTAACTATAACTTAACGACTAATTGTTTACTCTAATAATTCAACATACTGAAGATGAAAACAATCGCGCAACCGTAATAACAATTACAAGATCAGATTTATAAAACAACAATAGCGAAGATGATCTGATTTAAAATATATTTTATTAGTGCAGTAGAATAGTGCCAAAATATTTCATGACTGGCTCCAAGCGGGAAATTTTTCAGGATAAAAGTACATTTGAAGGAGGTCTGTAAAACAACGGGACACAAGCTGGTAGTGACGTCGTATGGCCACAGTGATGTCACAAACATGGCCGACCATCTGAAACTTCAAATTGGCATAACTCAGAAACCATTGATCCTACGGACCTTATCCATGCACCGTTGGAACCGGAATCATAAGCACTACAAATAATTATACCAGAGTCATATTCGTAAAATAATATCTTCATGGAGAAATTTGAATATTTTCATTTTTTGCATCAGTTTCTGCTGACAGTTTTGCATTTCAACACACAACGGACTCACAAATCAGAATATCTCAGAAATCTTGAATTATAAATACTTCAAAAAACTTCCAAAAGAACAAGAAAAATATAAACAGAAAAAAGCCCAAAAATATTTTCATTTCGAAATTTGTGTTTTCAATTTTCTTAGTATTTTTTATCATAGAAAAGAAGAAAAATACAATAAAATCTTGATAATAAGTTCCGAAATGCACATAAGGTATAACAGAATTCATTACAGTTTTCATATATATATATATATCATATTCAGCCGTTTTCTATCCACAGCTGGATGAAGGCCTCCACATTTTCTTTCCACATATGTCTGCTGCTATCCTCATCCATGTTCCTGAAAAACGCTTGATTTCATCTACCTATCTGGCATTTGGGCGTCGTCTCGGTCGTTTCTTTTCTCTAGGAATCCAATGTAGTACATTAGTCGGCCACATTCCATCTGTTCATCTACCTATGTGACCGGCCCATTTCCACTTCAGCTTCTTCGCAGTCTTGATTACATGCACTACCTTTGTTTGTGCGCGAATCCATTCACTTGTCTTCCTGTCCCTCCTGGTTATTACTAGCATGCATCTCTCGATTTCTCTTTGTGTGACTCTCAATCTTTGAGTCGTTTGCGCATTCACTGTCCAAGTTTCACAGCCGTACATCATCACTGGTAAGACACACTGATTATAAACTTTACGCTTCAAGCACATTGGTAGTTTACCTTTGAAAATAAAGTGTAGTTTTCCAAACGATCTCCACGCCATTTTACATCTTTTGTTTACTTCATCAGTCAACTTGGCATTCGATGTTTTGAGCTGGCCTACTATGCCTATTGGTTCTCCGCTAATCATTATTTCCCTTTTTTCTGCATGTTGATTGTATATGACTATTGTTTTACTTAAATTCATTTTAAGGCCTATTTTAGAACTCTCATTACTCAGTTATTCCATTCTGGTTTGTAGTTCTTCTGCACGTGAAGCAAACAGGACTATATCGTCAGCGAACCGTAGGTGATGAAGATATTTGCCATTAATTTTAATTCCAATTTCATCCCAGTTTAAATTTTGGAACACTGTTTCCAAGACCGTATAGAACAGTTTTGGAGAAGTTGAATCTCCTTGCCTTACCCCTTTTCCGATTTTAAATTTTTATCTTTCTTAATGTAGTCTAATGACAGACGTAGCAGATAAATAAATGTTTCGCAGTAACTTGATGCATTCATTTTCGATTCCTTGATGTTCAAGTGATTTAAATACTGCTGACAAGGAGAACGAATCGAAAGCTTTTTCAAAATCTACGAATCCAAACATAGAGGAAGTTCATATTCATTTGCCAGTATTAGTGCAGAGAAGATGGACAGGAAAATGAAGAAATACTTCCAGACTCCTCACCACAGTTCCTGCATTTCATACTGTCATATGTGATCGTCATATGTCAACCGTTAAACCCATTTACTCAGCTTCTTCGAATATTCCTATAAGTGCAGCAACAGACTGGCTTGATTCTGTGTACACAGCAATTACAAGTGAAACCGAATCCTCTGATGAAACGATATCATGGGCGGGCAGCCTACCACTCCAAAAAGGTTGTCAACCATAGTATGCCAAAATCTCAACACGCATTATTATCTTCACTAGAGGAAGCCGTTCGTTCTCCAGCGATGGTTCGACATGCTATGGATATTGTTTCATCAGTAGTTTCACATCTTAACCCTCAGCAGACACCAGCTATTACAGGTGTTCAGCCAGTGTATGCCCTGATGAAACAAATGCAATGGATATATCCAGAGAAGTATGGGGAGGACAAAATTTGGTAATGATGGCGGGCTTCATATTGAAATTGCTATCATGCGTACGATTTGGACTTGGTTAGAAGGATCGGAATAGGGTCAGATATTAGTCAAGGCTGATGTCACTACATTAGGGAGGATCGAATCTCTCCTGAAAGCCTCTCATTTTAAAAGAACTCGATATGTTCATCAAGTATGAGCAGCTGCTTCAGCGGGAAGCCTATAGTCGTTACTGTGAAGCCTCTAATGATCAAGATATTACATTTGATGAATGGCGTAATGAGAGAATAGGTGAATCGTCATAGTTCGTGTTTTGGAATACAGCACTAGAATTTGATCTCTTGCTGCTTCAGTTTGAGAAGAGTATACGGCTGGCAAATTTCAGCCTCTTCCTTGACACTCTTTTCCAGGTTTGTCCGTGGTTCTCTGCCTGTGACTTTGTTCACTATGCCAGGTGGATTCCAGTATTCATACAGAATCATCTTGAATTGCCAACTAGACATCCCCAAGTGTACTCCGAGTTTCAGAGAGGTCATTTCTGCAATAGAAAAAGTAAGACGGCTTTTTCACGTATCGCAGATGATCATCTACATTAGCAAAACAATAAAATCGTGAAGACCGATGGTGGTGCTGTAGATATGTTAGATAAACCTTCTTCCCTTCTGAAATGGATGGTGGCTGGCCGAGCAATAGCAAGTATTATTTCTGACTACGAATAGGGGGCAGGTTTAATTGATAAGACGGGTGTGGATTCAGAGCACAGAGAACACACACACGTGTTGGATTTGCTGTACCGAAAACACTTGGCAGATGTACCAGAGCAATTTCGTGAACAAGGAAACCCGTTTGAAGAAGATAGGCTTATGACAGCTATTACCAAAGTAATTATGTCAACTGAAGCAGAGGTGTCTGTTCGTGAGCCAGCAGCAGTGGGTAAACAGCAGTATGATACATATGTAAGCGAAAGGCTTACCGAACTCAACAAATCCATACAGGATGTCATAAAGCGAAACAATCTACAGCTCATCAAGTTGAAACGAATCCCTATCTTTTCCAAACAAAAGGAAAAAAATATATTTTCTGCGCCATGACTCGAACATTCTTTGTAAGCTCTATATTGCCTGTCAGCAGCGTGATTGTGACATCGACGCTTCGCACACCAGAATCATGCCTATCCATCATCCATATCTGAGTTTGGACGATTAAGAAAACCATCCAGCAAGTCAGATATAATCGAATGCATGAAGAAGAAAGCATCTCCAACCGACACCCTCACTGATCACTTACCCAAGGCAACTGCAGTAATGCTTGATGCAGCAGCCGTAGTATACATGCTGCCACCACGGTCATCAAAAACATTTGCTGATTATGCTTCTGGAGTATTTGTTTCCTATGTTCAGCAACGATTAAGACATATGTCAAGGCTAGATCTTGTATTTGACAGGTATTTCACAGACAGCCTGAAAGCGCTTGCTCATGAGATACGTGGCTCGGGTCAAAAAATTTTAGTGCGCCCAACGACTTGCGTGCCAAAACAATTCAACAGTTTCTTATTAGTAGATGAAAACAAAGAACAGTTATTTCATTTACTGGCTGACTGTGTAGTGCAGACAGAACCTCATGAAATATCCGTTATATGTACATACGATGATGTGGTAAAAGCTTCTTCAAATGTTCTGCATACAAGCAGAATATCGTCAACCACCCATGAGGAAGCAGACACAAGACTTTTACTTCACGTGAAAGATGCTGTTGCTGCTGGCCATACTCATATTATGATAGTGACGGTAGATTCTGACGTGGTAATGTTAGCAGTGTTTGCATATGACTCCATACCGAATTTGGAAGAATTGTGGATTGAGTTTGGAGTTGGAAAGAAAAAGAACTACATTCCATTCCATGCTATAGCCCCCTGCATGTCATTAGATATCTGTAAAGGTTTACAATTCTTCCATGCTTTTACCGGGTGTGATACTGTGTCTGCATTTGCAGGCATTTTTAAAACGACAGCATGGAAAACATGGGAGCAATTTCCGGGAGTAACTGATGTATTCCACAGGCTATCAGAAGATAAAAGTTCTAATCAAGATCATGATTTTCAGCTGATTCAGCGGTTCACATATTACACCAATTGAAGCAGCTCTGATTCAGCACACAAAAAAGAGCAGCTTTACAGGGAAATATATGGAGACAGTGGAATGTCTGCAACCCTAAATTAAAGGATTCTGTCCAGTGTGGCTGGCAGAAGGTGATTACTGGTTATCAACCTCTATGGTCTACTATTCCTGGGGCATCACGCTCCTGTCAAGAACCCATATCGTGCGGTTGTAAGAAACAGTGTTCATCAAATTGCAAGTGTGTAAAGCATTCTCTCCCTTGTACAGCCTTATGTGCATGCGATGCTCAGTGCTCTGGGAATAACTGATGCTCTTTTTTCCCCATTGTATAAAGTATGGTAATGGATATTACACGGAAACAAGGCGATTTGCAGACTTTTGTCCCTGACTAGTGTACTTGCTAAAAACAAAGTGATATCACTTCTATTTTTTTAGGTAGATTTCGAAGAAAATATACCTATTGAGATCGGTACGATATGAAAGTGTATATTTATATATATATATATATATATATATATATATATATATTAACACGCTAGCGGCCATAATTTTGAAGATATTTGAACCAAATTTTTATATGTTGTTTCTAGGCTTAATAGCTCGGTTAAGTTCGTTAATGAGCAAAATCGGTCGCCATCTTGGATCCAAAATGGCCGCCGAACCCATTGGTTTATAGAATACACAGCCTAAACCGCTGGGGCTATTGAAATCTAATTTGGCATAAAGGTACAACGTCACTTTTTGATTATGAAAATGTTACCTAATGAGTTCAGAGACGCCATCTTGGATCCAAAATGGCGGACCTAAAAATCCATTGTCCACACCGTTTGAGCTAGAGATACGAAATTTGGCATAAAGGTGCATTATGACGGATAGCTTAGGGAAATCCCACATTTGGGAAAAGTCGCCATCTTGGATCCAAAATGACCGCCCAAAATCCCATTTTGCACACCGTTTGAGCTGGATAAATGAAATTTTACTTGAAGTTGTACCTATCACAAGTAGGTCACGACAAAATAAGAAAACTTTCAAAAAGTCGTCAACTTGGATCCAAAATGGCCGCCCGAAAAACCCAATTTCCAAATCATTGAAGGTAGAGAAACGAAATTTTCAATGAAGGTGTATGACCAAGAGTAGGTTACAATAAATGGGGCAAATGTTCCCTTTGGGAGCGCAGCCAACCGTGGGAGGGTGAAGATGTACTCCGTGGTGGTGTTGTGCTGCAGGGAGATTTTGGTTAAGATAAAGGAGGCGCATCCTCTCAAAAGCACTGAAGTTGGGGGGCGAGCCCCGGCTCCCAGCGAAACTTCGAAATCTACCTCAGCCTGTAGGCCTACCGAAAGGGATTTTTAACATTTACATGTAAATAAATAAGAAAACTGTTAGCGTAATGTAAGAAAACTAATTTCAGATACACATATTGTTCTTTATCTTAAACATTAAAGTAATCACTGTTTAGCATAAGCATGCTGAAATCAAGATATGCAAATTTTGCCATGAAAATATTATATTGTTAAAGGATTTTGAAAATATTGTTTTGGTCTCAATATCTGTTCCCTTTTATTTTCTGTTTATATTTTTCTTGTTCTTGTGGAAGTTTTTTGAAGTGTTTATAATTCAAGATTTCTTAGATATTCTGATTTGTGAGTCCGTTGTGTGTTGAAATGCAAAACTGTCAGCAGAAACTGATGCAAAAAATGAAAATATTCAAATTTCTCCATGAAGATATTATTTTACGAATATAACTCTGGTATAATTATTTGTAGTGCTTATGATTCCGGTTCCAACGGTGCATGGATAAAGTTCGTAGGATCAATGGTTTCTGAGTTATGCCAATTTGAAGTTTCAGATGGTCGGCCATGTTTGTGACGTCACTGTGGCCATACGACGTCACTACCAGCTTGTGTCCCGTTGTTTTACAGACCTCCTTCAAGTGTACTTTTATCCTGAAAAATTTTCCGCTTGTAACCAGTCACGAAATATTTTCACATTATTTGGTTCATATCTACTGCACTATATGAAAGATAGAATCACGAAAAGAATGCAATATTACAAACATTACTAATAAAAATGTTTGCTACAAAACATGGTTTCTGCCTCACAGCACATAGCAAAGAACTAGAACGTTCGAAATTGTTTCGTTTTAAATAATCACCGATATTACATTTTCTGAATCCATAGCAATTTCTTTTCTTTTTTCTTTTTAGGTATATTCTATTACCTTATAAAACTAATGTTCGGTCCGCAGAGACGTTGTGTATATTGTATATATTGATTCGTTATTATTTTTCTTTATTATTAGTATTCCTTCTTTTAAGATTAACAAAGCTTCATAACGTTTTATTAATAAAAATATTTACATTTTTTTTCTATTACATTATGTAGTGGCAATACTTGGACCATTATAAAATGGAAGTGTCGAAACAGATCGTTCGGGTTTCTCTGCTCCATGGCTTTCCTGTAGCCGAATCAAGTCGCCCAATACGTCAAGCACTTGCGGATAACGATGTGAATGTCTAGGCATTGGTTTCAGAAATTTAGGTCGGAAAATTTGTCCTTGTGTAATGAACTTCGCAGTGGGCACCCACAGGGTATGGTTAACAGGGACTTGAAGACAGCCGTAGAGCAGGACAGCAGCCAAATGTGCCGTGCGCTTGCCGAATACATCCAGGTTTCTGATGAAACAGTCAGACTTCACCTGTACCGCATAGGGAAGGCATACAAAACAGGTGGTGAGCTAGTCCCCAAGTGATGCAATACTAGCTGCTTCCACCGGGCCAAACCATCACTGTGGACCTGTACTCGTAGCAGTTGGAACACGTGCAGCGGGTACTGAAGCAGAAGAATCCAACATTGGTGAATCGCAAGGGTATACTTTTCCCTGGCGACAATGCCAGACCGTATGTGGCGCGGTTAGCCAGGAATACAATACTTCTGCTTTACAGGATGACATTGGGACATCCACCGGACCTTGCACCAACAGATTAGTTACCTTTTGCATTCCATGGACAGCCACCTTCATGTGAAATCCTTCACCAATGAGATAGATTTGCGGCAGGCAATAACCGATTTATTTCATTCCAACACCTCCTCTCAGTTTTACCGCCAGTGCTTTGCGCAGCTGTTGGAATGCTGGCAAAAGATGCTGGATGTCGATGGAGATTACTTTAAGGACTAACGGAAAGGGACATTTTCTGTATACCTTTCTGTTTCTTTCAAAAACTCCAAGAACTTTTCTGGTTACTTGTAACACATGGTGCAATCGAGCTGCAGTTTTCTGCAACTGCAAGCTTTCTTGTATTGGCATGGAATAAGTTCACATACACCTTGAGAAACTCCAGGAAGTGTTGACCACACTGGTGTGTCAATGTATTATCTTTTACTGTCCATCCCCTCTTATCCATTTATGGATAGTGAATTTGGGATGAAGTAGCTTGACCCCATATGTATCCGCTTTTGATATAGTGTTAGCAGTACGTGTAACAAATACTGTGGGTGGTATGTTATTGATGGAACGATGACAAGCAGAAGAGCTGTTTCCGGACTGTTAGGGAGTTGCTTATTGCACAGTAGCACAAGACGAGGGATCGTTTCAAGATAGTGGGAAGATGATCAGATAGGTTATCTTGTGGTGGACGTGATACAAATACGAATGCTTCTCTTGCGTGTAAAATGGAATTCCTTATTTGCTACTTGGTTTCTTTTCTCCGGCCGTGAAAAAACGATACTGCACCAGAAATACAATGAGTGAAATTTTCGGAGAGCAAAATGTATCCACAGCTCGTTCCAAAGTGTATCTACAGTTCTTTCAAATCCTTGGTCCTCATTTCGTCAAAGTATGATGTTGCGAGAACGACGACATCAATGTCTATCGTGCGAATACAGACAGTGTGACATCCATGCTACACAATATTATCTAAATAATAAAATAGTTTAATGTTTGCATGCTTAGTGTTCGCTGTCATCAAATTCTGTATTCAAGTTTACTTCAACACAATACGTAGCAGCTTGTTGTTACCGCCCATAAAATTAATTTTATCTTATCTTAACAGTACTTAGCAACCAGCAGTGTGTTCTCATGTCCTCAGATTTGACTTGCTCTTCTAAAAGCAGATTAAATTTAAATTTTATTTGAGGCCTTTAGGCAATTTTGTCTCATACCGAATGGATGATGGTATGTTTGGTGGAATGAGGAAAGTGGGAGGAATGGAAGAACTTGAGAAAACCCACGCACACGGTGTTCGTCCATCACAAAACCTACATGGCAACAGAAACAGGTAAGGCCTTATAAAGGTAGTTTCCATCCCGAGCTACCATATCATCTTAAGTTAATATAGCAGTCAAGATATGGTCACTAAGTTCTGGAAAACAATTCCGTATTTTGTCCTCTACTCCCTTTCTAGCAACATTCCGTAAAGCTTGTCTTCGACGTAGTTCTCCACAAAGCAAACATAATGGAAAATGTTTGCTACGTTCGCTTCGTGGGCGTGTAGTACAGGCTTATTGGGCGATGTAGTAGTTTCTCTCTTCTCCTGTCGACGCCGCAGCGGATACAACTTTCTGTTGTTTACCCTCAAACGACATGTCTTGTTCCAATTGGTGAGGTCTAATAAGAATTTCTGCAACGGTCAAATTGTTTTCCATTGGTGTACATTGATTCCCTTTGCTACCCAACTAATAATACTGAGTGATTTGCTAGCAAGTGATTCGTATCAATCGTATTTGTCACTGCCTCGTTTATTCAGTGCAGGAGATGCTAGGGTGTCTTAATCACCACCACCTGCTTGACATCTAACACATGGCAGGCAGTTCAATGATAATCAGGAGTCATTGTCTTAGTGGACATCAACAGCGAATTAGAGGAGGGTAAACTCCAAAAGTCTATATGTTAATCTAAACGAATTTTTCGGAAGTGAGAAAAAAGCACTTTTTGGTGTTGTCTGGAGCAACTCCAACCTGCGTGGCGCTAATTGAAGTAAATTGAGGTATAAGTCTTCCAGTGAACTTCATTCAATTCCTGTTTCAGCATGGGCGGATTTTGGAGAAAGGTCCTGGGGGGCAATTACTTTGAGGATGGAATCCATTCCGGGGGTCATTTGAAGCTATTCTGAAATGACTGAGGGGGGTAATGCCCCCATGACCCCCATCAATCCGCTCATGTGTTTAAGGAATTTCTTGAACGGATGAATACAAACAAATTTTGCACATGAGCGGTGTGAGCTTTCGACTTGTGGGGTTCTGCACGTTACCTCCTCATTTGAACTTTCTTGCTACCATTTTACGTTTGATAATCAAGATTATAATTAAGAGAAAGTACACTTTTAATTGGTTTCAATTTGTAACAAGCACAACAAATTTCAAAACTAGTACGGCTGCATTCAATGAAACTTTCGGAAATGTTCATACTTTCAAAAAACATAAAATGAGAACGGTTTGACGTAGAAGGTTGCTTCTGAACTCGTTTGAAAGGGATTTTGATACTCTACAACTTTAGTTAGTGGACCCAACATAAATGTTAAATTTACCTAACTATGAATAAAGATGTGTAAAATGGAAGTGTAGCGAGTCAAGTTGGAATTCTGGGTCAAATTTCGAATGTGTCCATATCTAAATTTCATCACGTCAACAACACTACCACATACCAGAAGCCCATGCTTGTTCAACTAAATGCAGTTTCCTAACTCTCTGCTGCCGTACTATGATGAATAGCTAGGACCGCTTCATCTTCTCCCAAATTGTTTGCTAACATTCTTTGATTGGCTCGAGGTTCATGATAAAATTTCCACTGTGAGCGTGTGATGATTAAAGTGAAAAATCTTCTTCCATAATGGTAGTCCTCTTGAAGCTAGTGACTATACTCTGGCAAACACACGCTTCAGGGCTTGTAACAGGGACCGGGGACCGACCGTACTTATGCAGTGACCTGATACGTTCATAACTGACCGTACATGTGTATTGACCTAATACTGCATCTACTTACAGGCCGCGACCCCTCCGTTATTCCTCGATAGCAGGTATGCGCAACTGCCGGATCACACTTGTGAGCTTCCACTATGTAGGAGGTGAACAAGGTACCTCCTCCAATATCCACCCAGTGGGAGACCGTTAATCCTCCACCAGTCCCGTGGGAGAGAGCGCAATTCCTCCGCCAAGTGTTATACCTATGTGGGAGTTCACAGGCACTGCGATCTCCCCAAGCTCCTGGGAGGATGGGGTTTCCTCCACCAGATATCCTCACAGAAACACTCAGCTTCACATATCAAAAACATGGTTCTTTATTATAGCATCTATTTACAATGTCAACCAACTTATTCTCCTTCAATGTGGAAGGAAGGGAACTTCCTCCACTAACTTTCTGTTATTGGTTCCAGTTCATTCTGTGGGAGGAAAAGAGTTTCCTCCTTAGTTACTTTGCTTCTTTGGAGCTGTTGTGACAACCACTGCTTTCCACTACATGGTGTGGCAGTTAACTACTACAAAACATACACTTTCACTTACATATATCTCCAATAACGCTCGTATAAACTATTTCTCTTGTTAGCAACAGTTCATATATATTTTAGTATCACCGTCCATTAAATGTCTTTCAGTTCAAAAAACATTCACACACAATCCACTATACTTGACTAATTGGTACGTGTTGCCATCTCTGGACTCCCATCCTACTACCGCTGCTACCTCGACTGGGCTTGCTGAACACCTCTCTGCATTGGTGCTGGCTAGTAGGGAAACACTTCACACTGGATGGGCATATAACAGGCGGGACGTAAGCCAAAATTTATCCCTGTTATAGACTTCTCTCCACTAAAGTATTTCTTGTTCCGCTAACTGAACTACTGCACTGTCAGTTCTTTGACCATTTGTTTTCTCATCATATTTCTCGTCTTTTGTAAGTGCTGTCATTGTCGCAACGTAGTCAATTGTTACCGATCGGAGTATCAAAAAGAAATTAATAGTGTTCATTCAGCCTCATAGAGAATGGCCAATGAGAAATTCTATAAGCTCAAATAGTTTCACAATAGAGCGATAACGAACCAATATTGGTTATACGTTTTACAACAATATTCGTGTAGTCTTTTTGCCATGTATAGGGGAAATGTGGGAGCGTGTGGGAGGGGCTGCGGAGCAGGGTCAACAACTAATTTATCTGCCATCAAGACGAGAGTGACAGTAGTGAGAAGATAATTAAGTTTACGTACATTGAGTGTGTTGGGAACCAGAACATGTTTGAGGAATTCTTTGATGTAATTTTGAACGTGTTTGAAAACGGCAATAGATAACTTGTGTTAATGTTAAGTGAATAGTCATTTTAAATGTTAATAGACTGGTTGTCAGACTGCTTATTTAAGGCGAAATACTGTTATAAAGAACTTTTTTTCACCAGACTTCTGAGCAAATTCCAACATGGTACCAAGATTGGATAGGTTCTTTGAGGTGGGGTAAAATTGGGTATTACGCTTTTATAGTCTTACAAGATACAGACCAGTGGCGTAACGTTCTAGATCTATTTAGATCCGATTTTCTAGATTTATATTATTTAATAAAATTTTAATTTCTAATTTAAGGAGAAATATTGCATGCAAAAGGCACAAACTAGAAACTTGATTGATCCGGAGTCCAGTTTTGTAATGTTAGGTTAATCTCCCATTTGTTAGGAAGAGATGTAGCTAACAACATTGCCCTTTCAACGTCACTGTGATTTTCAACAATTTAAGCTACTAAGGAAGATGCCAAAGAAGAATTATATTCTGCCACTCGTTATGCGAAAGATTCCATTATATCGATGGAGTTGTCGGATTGACTTCATATTTGATATATACACACCTTACGACCTCAAGAGTGTATGTCCGGTGCAAGGTGGCGCTACGACCGAAAATTACAAAAATATTAAAATTCGATTTTTTAAGCATTTTAGACATGATCACGCCCGTAAGTTGTTGTTAATAAGCGAAGTTATGGGGGGCCCCGGGCAAGTCAATTACTTGGGGCCCATTTAATTTGGTATTAAGCCTCAATTTCAATTTATCGTCAGTAGCAGTATAACTAAGCATGAGTGAATAATTAATTATTATTTAGCTTGTAAATTAAGATAATTAATAATAATAACGACGGAAAGATTAGTATAAATAAGGAAATTACATTTAATGCTGTTCCATTGCAGACAGAAGATATTTTTCTGTAATCGGCTTTTCGCGATATAGGCTTCTAGAATCTATGTATAAAGTACACTTTATTTTCATGTGTGTATGTGTAAAAAGAAACGGGGTATGTTAGTAACAGGCAAATAGGCAGTAACTATAATCTGTTAGTAACATTGATTTCTTATGTAGTAATCATAGACTGATGAATATGAAAAGGTACTAACACTACTTGTGTTTGCTAACACTTCTATAAAGGGGGCCCGGATAAAAGTTTTGCGGGCGGGCCCGCACTCATTTCGTTACGATACTGATACAGGCCTATATATGTTCACGTTTGTCTAATGTAAATTTTATTTTGTTTGTTTGTTGTGTGGGGGCGGGTTTGAGACGGGAAGCAGACGGCAATTTTGTAAGATCTTAACACGAACGAAAGACGAAGACAACCAAAATACCAACCTCTTAACACTGTAATCAATGCTAACAAAACTGATTGATTTTGTATAATCTGTTGCTTTAATATGCTATTATGTTGATACATTTTAGTTTTCATCATAATAACAGGGTAGATATAACACACATTACGTGATGTACATAACCCCATACTGCCCCACATCATAACCTAGTTTGCTTTGCATGTTGAACCATTGAGAAAAAAAAGAAAGATGGAAGGAAAGAAATTAATTTCTTGATTGATTAATTGACTGACTTTAAACAAAACGTTGAAGTTTCACTGTACACGGTTTTGTAGGAAACTACAGCACTTGTTATTGTCTGCAATATCTAATACATATTTAAAATACACTTTAAAATGTATTTTGGGTGGGCAATAAGCATCAGTAGCAATGGAAGTGTTCTTGCAGTCATATTAATTCTTCTATTAGTTTTTAATATGTGTTAGATATGAAATAATTCATATTTCTGTATAAATATCTATTGCAGATCGCAATGAGTGTCTCCTGAGGAACGGGCACGGTCCTTGCCAGGACACGTGCACCAACACATGGGGTGGTTACACATGTAGTTGTGAAGGAATCGCTGGTACCGCTTTAGCAGCAGACAACCACACGTGTGAGGACGAGGATGAATGTGCCACCAACAATTTCAACTGCTCTCACTCTTGCCTAAACACTTTGGGCAGCGCTTTTTGTCTCTGTCCCGATGGTTTCATGCTAGGCGAAGACTGGAAAACTTGTGAAGGTAGCGTATGTTTGATGGTCCTTATCACATGTTCGAGTACTCAATCATAGTCATTGCATTCAGAAACTAAATAATTTAAAAGCCACCGTGGAATGTTTTAATGACAGTGACATACCACAGGCTCACTGACCTTGCAAATAATTCCATACAAATTCTTCGTTCAGAGTATAATTTTAATTCTCTGTTATATTTAGAGAAGGAAAGCAGATGAAGAATGAAAACCAGAGCAGTTTCCTTCGTCACGCTGTGGGCCCTCCAACATAATGAGAAATGTCTTCTCTTACGTTGACAGATTCTGAGACGATAAGGTCTCTTCCTGATAACCTATATGCTTTAAACTAAAGAGTAAGATGTTAACCAAACGAAGTAGCTTCAACATTCAAGACAGATTTTTGGCATAGTATATGTTAGATATAAATGTTTCTAGAGATTTAAAATAGTTCTGAAAGGCGAAAGAAAGTTGAAATATCTCAAATCTTACATTGTATTATAATATTAAATGTCAGTTTATGAGAAACTTATGATTCAAAAAAGAAAAGGATTAGTGCCTATGAAGCACTTAGGATAATTGGGGAGCTGCTGTGAATAAGATACAGTGGCGATCACAGTGAGAGCTTTGGCTCTCCTCTCCCAACCCGTCTAGTCAGCGTGGGAGCAGTAGACCAACTCCTCCCTTCGGGGAGAGGCGTCATCCACTAGTGGATTGAATATGGCTGTGATTATATATATATGTATATATACAGATGCTTATCAGAATAATGGAAACACCTGTAGTTGGCAACAGGTCAGATGTATGGGTTGGCAGTGG